>JAXQQM020076860.1:0-14646 GCA_034641835.2 Pinus albicaulis
CATGAAGCAATCATGAATCATGTCAAGGTGAGAAATGATGCTATAACAGATGCCCCCTAATATATGAGGTCGGAAGGGGTACATGATGGCCGAAATGTATTATGCACATAGAAAGAACTTCGCAAGGACAAGAGAGGACTTCACCAGATTTCAGCCTGCCAAAAACCAATGAAAGAAACGAGAGAGTCAACACATGCTGAGGCGGGCATACCCATGCTCAGTCAAAAATACATCATATAGAAAGTACTGAATAGATCCAACATGTATACAAGTATAACTGAACTGAAAATACATAGTGAATCATCTGAGCAGGGCCCGGAAATACAAGTCTGTATCAATGTCCAAGTATCACATATAAAAAGCTGATCAAAGATAGTGCAACTGGATGTCTGATCAAGTAACTGAATCTCCAAGTACCGGATCATAAGAGGTGGATCAAACGGTACAATCACGCAACTCGGGGATCAACATATAAGACTTTGCTTGTCTTCAAACACCAACATATAAGGGTGGACGTAACTCTTTGAAACGACGAGAGGGGCCCCCATCAACGATGAACAGAAATGATGGTGCAACCCCAGAGGTCTTCACCGATCACAACGGCACAATTCTAGGAATAAATGAGCTGAAGTCGACCATGTGAGAAATCGTTGGATTACTGGTCAATAATGTATACCGTTAACCAACGCGAGACAACCCACCAATAATGAAAATGAGTGTCAAGGTGCCCCGGTACAATCTAACAAGTGCGAATGAATGAGTTGAAGTCGAACACTTGAAAGAATCTACCAATCAGGAGGCAATGATGAATCCCCACTGTCGATAGCGAAGAGTTTGCCACTGATGACTGCAAACCCTAAGGTACTGACAAAAAGACTCTAGACCTTATTCCCAGAGCAATGAGTCGGAGTCGATGGGAAAAGATCTGCTGGAAGGAAGGCATTAAGGCATCCCACATCAGTCCAGCGCGAGTGTAACCCGCAGGCCAAGATTTGGAAGGAATCGGACGAAGTAGAGTGATGGAACCAAACCGAAGTACGTTTCCGACATGCACAAGATGAAGCTAGCGCACGGAAGAAACCCTCTGAACCAACCAATAATGAAAGCTGACACAGAGGCGAGAAATCCACCGATAGGGTCAAATGGAAATCAAGGTACTGCACGAATCCCAAGTGTGATAATGTGTGCTGACGTCGAACACGGGGGAAACCACTCAGTCAAAGACCCATGATGATGATCAAATGCTGAGCACGAGGTCACCTATCAATGATGGAAATAGGCCCAAGGTGCGGCTCTAGGTTTGCTCTCAGAGCAATGTGTCGTAGTCGATAAGAGACAAACCCGCCAGCGAGAAGTCAATGGGGACCTTCTCAAACCAGCACGAGCGGAAGATCAAAACATCTGATGTGATAGAACATGATACTGACAAGACCGGGAAGGCCGACTGAATAATGAGTCAAGAGACACCGCAGAATGGCCGACTCAGGCTAGACTTCCCTTGAACAAAAACACGACTCTGTGATGACCATGGCAGTAAAAAGTGACACTGTATAAGTCTGTCTTGCGGGAGGCAAAACAAACTCTCCATATGATCGGAAGAGATAACCGACCGGGGGAGAACTGACAAGTGAAACATGGTAAAGGCTGAACCTAGGTCAAACTAGAACCATCCCAAATGAAGGAAATATATATAAGTATATGTGCTTTGTTCAAGGGCGACAAACTGACTCTGTACTGTCATCAAAATAACGAAGATACATCCCGTTCCCGCTCTTTTTGTTATATTTGATTTTTTTGTCTTTTTCATAATAAGCCTGAAAAAGAATAAAAGAATGCTATGATACAATGGATAGAACGAGTATCAAGAAAACAGATGCACTAGTTCCTGGGATTGGAACAATCCTATGCTCAATGCAAGGTGGCGAAAACTGGTCAGTGATACTCAGAGGAACGTTCCATCCATGGGTATAAAGGTGTCAAGTCGTGATAGCTAAGTGCATGCAATGGTTAACTTGTACAAAAAGTCAAGGTCAAAAATTGGCTTAAACATCGAGTCCAAATGAAGCCGGCTAAAGGCAGTAGTGACAGATAGCCAATGTCACAATGCGATAATACCAGCAACGACACCCAGGGAGGCCTCTAGACATAAACGGAAAATGATAAGTGAAAGGGAGAAGAATGAAAGCTTCAACACAGTGTCAGCGGACTAAAGAGACTCCGAGCCTACATAAACGGCATAGACATAGTGATGAGGAACTAACTAGGAAGCCTATGTAAGGAAGGCTCTGAGTCATGATTTAAAAGTCGAGTGAAATATGAATTATAATGTCATGACGTCAGGATCGACCCTAGGCAGTGATCGGTATGGAGCTAGAATGCGAGAGATACGCGAAAGTGATTCCCTAACTATATGCAGTGAAGATCATATGCATAGTGAAGAGTACGAAATCATGGGTGCTTGGAAAAATCTTAAATAGTCCAATGTGAAAACATACCAAGCCAGGCACTCCGTAACTGATCGAGTTATACAGCATAAGACAGATCGAAAAAATAAGCACAAGGAAATTTTTGCAAAATTTTTCAATTTTTTAGCCATAAATACACAAATTACCTCTCAATTGGTTCATTATTGCATAGCTGATTTGGAAAAAGAGCTCTGGAGCTAAAAACTTGTTTCGTCAAATCAGGAACAACCGACCGTCGGAATTCAGCGAAACTTCGGGTAGGCTCCTTATTCATCCTGTTTAATCATTTTGTCCGTTTAAAAATTAAAATTAAGTGAATTTTTGCCTAGAAACCCTTCTTAAAAAATGCGTATCTGCGCATACGCGGGTTCAATGAAGTGAAGCCGCGTATACACGCGACTGTGCACAGAAAAAGTCGCGTATGCGCAAGTCCATAACTCAAAAAGAAGTTTCTAATGCAAATTTTAATGAAATTTTTCAGGATGACTATCTCTTGGAGGGAACGTGAGCACAGCGCAATAGACCAAGAGGTCATGCAGGATCGCGCGGCACAAAATGTCCTCCGAAACTGTGGATTATTCAAATTTTTCAAAATGCCTAATATGAAAAGTAATGTGAGATTGCTTGAAATGCTTGTAAATTACTGGGAACCAGATCAGGATTGCTTCATCATTGATCAGATGCCACTACGCATAGAAGTGGAAGATATATACTTCATCACTGGACTCTCCAGGAGGGGAGACCCAGTAGACCTGCACGGAAAGCCCCTGGGAGGGTTGACCGTGGAAGACTATGTCCAAATCTATTGCGTAGATAATTCCAAGAAAGTTGGCACACAAATTGCTATCAGAGATATCAGGGATTTGCACATAAAGATCCTCCTATTCACCATCGGCAGAGTGGCAGGATCTGCCTCACTACACCAGGCGTCCAGGACGCACATGAGCATAGTTGTAGAGTGCTTAATTCATGTGTATGATTGGTGCACAGCCCTGCTACAGAACATGAAACAACAACTGACCTCCATTCGCCAAACAAAAACAAAACACTTTGGCTATGAAACCATTTTGACCACATTCTTCTTCGAGAGAGTTCCAGCTTTGAGACCCAAAGTCATCTAAACTATCAGCAGCCCTCGGGACCCAAGAATCGCCCGTTGGGCAGACATGATGAAGAGACTGGGGGGCAGCGAGGTACCCCGAACTACCTGGGACGATGAGTTCTTCTTATGGTGGAGAGAACAGATCATCGCAGTAGACGACCATCCCTATGCTCGGGATGGATTTCCGAGGAGATCCAGATCTAGTATCACCCTATGGCAAAGATGGGAGCAAATGGGTAAGTTTTTTCAAAAATTTTAACTTATATGATTTTTTTGGAATTTCAAATATGTATGAAAACTAAAACAAATGTTTACTGGATATGGATTCATAATGACCGACAATTAAAAATGATCATGTTTCAGATGTTGGACCAAAGGTATCCCGAGGGCCTCCACACTACAAGCGCTCGCAGAGGTGAGGCAGAGGGATGTCAGATTCCCGATGCAACACTCCAGCCGCACAGAGAACCTTACATGCCTGACCACAACCTCTGGCTGGCTGGGAGGATTTGCCGTGTCGGGCCCAGAGACGGCCGTGTGGAGTACCCCGGATCGGGTTAGACTGCCCGCACGTGGCCACCCAGTTGATGTTCTATAGAATCCAACTTCCGGGGCGGGTGGTCCCCGGGAGGCTGGCCCTTTCATATTAGATGACTGTATATTTTTTGAGACTGAACATGATGGGGCATGAGCCCAAGTTTTGTACGGCATTGATGGATCCAAATTTTGTAAAGTTTTTTGACACTCCGATGATATATACAACGATATTTGATGTGATGTGATAAATGTATCAAAAGTATGATGTTTTTGATGATCAAAATTTATTGTATTGAATGATTAATATGCCAATCTAAAGCTTGATTAGCCAATGAGTCAGCAAACCAATTGTCAGCTCGAGGAATATGAATGAATGTTAAAAATTGAAATGACCTTTGTAACAAACGTACCCTCAAGAAAAATCGTAATAAAATTGGATCGCGTACCCGATAAGTGTTGTTCAACTGCGACACCACCAGCTGGGAGTCCAAGAAAACTACCAACGAATCAACACCCAAGGATATTGCCTCCGAGAGTAGATGAATGACTGCAGTGTATTCTGCTACGTTATTGGAAGCAGGACCAATGCAGACCCCTCTTGATACCAACAGCTGACCGGAAGGAAAATGAAGCACCCAAGCCGCGGAAGCTAAGTTCCGGGTGTGTCTACTAGCACCATCGGCGAAACCATAATGACTCATGACATCAACACAACCTGCCAAAGCAGATCAAAAACATCACCATCTCATCAAAAATCGAAAATCAAACAGATATGTACAAAGCAAAAACTACTATATACAAAGCAAAATGCCAAGCCAAAGCCTAGGCATAATACTTCTTCAAATAGAGCCCATTTCGGGGCTCCGGCAACTCGTTCCCTTCGAAGTCAACCAAGGTATACGCTCCTTTCTTAAGGACTTTTTTAACGATATAGGGGCCATACCACATCGATTTAAACTTTCCTGCCCCCAAGGCATCTTTTTTCTTGGGCATAGACCAAAACAAGGTCACCTTCGGAAAAGACCCTAGGCTTAACCGCCTTATCGTACTGAACTTTGACTCGGTTTTTATGCGCTTCATTCAACGTGGCGGCATCTCGACGCTGCTCATCAAGATGTTCCAGATGAAGAAGCCGCTCTGCCAGACTAGAAGTGTCAGGAAGAAGCTCAACAACTAATTTAAGGGAAGGAATCTTGCATTCAATGGGAAATACGGATTCCACCCCGTGGACTAACTGAAACGGAGTAAAGCCAGTTGCAGTTTTAACTGACGTCCTGTATGCCCAGAGTGCAGGATATAGCATAATGTGCCAGTTGGATCTATGTTTATCAATCATCCGTTGAAGAATTGTCTTCAAGGACTTATTCACGGCTTCCACCTGGCCATTGGCCTGAGGATAATATGGAGATGAATGCTCCTGCCGGAAACCCAATTTAAGAGCCAACTCTGCCATCATACTGTTCTGAAAGTGACTGCCATGGTCAGTGACAATCTCTCTAGGTATACCGAACCGAGCGATGACTTGGTTGAAGAAGAAAAGAGCTGCAGTCTCACCATCGTTCCCAAAAGTAGGCATAGCTTCGACCCACTTCGTAAAGTAGTCTACTGCTATGATAATGTACTTGTGACCTTTTGCCGAAGGCGGGTTACAAGTAGTATAATCCATACCCCACTTTGTGAAGGGTCCGACAATAACGACTGGAAAAAGCGGAGCTGGATGAGCGCGCATTTTTCGAGTATACACCTGACAAGGATGACACTTCTTGACCGATTCAATACAATCTTTGAAAATCGATGGCCAGAAGTAGCCAGCACGCAAAATCTTTTGGGCTGTAGCAAGCCCTGATAAATGACCCCCACAAGCTCCACCGTGAGAATCATTGAGCACAACCTCAGCTTCTTCGAAAGTTAAGCAGCGTCTTAGGATTGAATCAACCCCTCGACGGTACAAAGCATCACCAATAATTAGATAACTTTTAGCTAAGTGACGCAACTTACGACGCTCATCTTTCGAAAAAGAAGAGGGAAACTTCGCAGTCTGGAGATACACAATGATATCCCCATACCAAGGATCTTGTGGAGAGATTAGAAACAAGTGTTCATCCAGAAAGGACTCATCATAGATCATCTCCTCTCCACAAGGCAACTCGGAGATCAATTCCGCAAAGACTAATGACTTCTTGGATTTGGCAGACATGAACTCTAGATCGAATTCCTGTAATATCACAATCCATATATTATATTTGCCCCCAATCACTCGCCTGCTGAGGACAAACTGAAATGGATTGGCAGCTGCCAAGACATAAGTTTTGCGAAGAATAATATAATGCTGGAGTCGCTGTACAGCATGAACTGCTGCTAAGGCTAATTTTTCTATCGGGGTGTATCATAGCCTGTGTCCTACCACCACAGAAATAATAACACAGCATCATCCTCCAAATCAAATCCATACCAATGGTAGGTATTCACTGAGCCAGATACAAAAGAAAATCTCTCATATAATCTGGTGGACTCGGTGAAAGGAGCGCAGGTCAATGCCTTTTTCAAGGCACGAATGCAGCGTGAGCGTAGTCGTCCAAAGAAAAATCCCTTCTTCAACAATCTCATATCCCTTTGTAATCTCTTAAAGATAGTTAACCCATAAACCTCCGAAGAAAGCGATTCCCTGAGACTTTGAGTGGACGGACAAGACTGGGAGGCATCCGCTGCCTTTCAACTTGAAGGACCACCACATCCTTCACTAGACACGATAAATCCCAACAGCCGACTGGATGTTACCGCGAAAACGCACTTGTTCGGATTCAAACGAATTTTATAAAAACGACATCTCTCAAATATTTGCCGGAGGTGTCCTGGATGATCCATCCTCTTTCGAGAATGAGCAACTAGATCATCTAAGTATGCCTCGATAATTTTCTTGATGTCGTGGAAGGCGTAAGACATGGCCCGCTGAAAAGTAGCTCCAGCATTTTTCAGACCAAAAGGCATTTTCTTATATGCAAACGTACCCCAGGGACAAATAAATGCTGTCTTATGTTGATCTTCTGGACGGATAGTAATTTGATTATAACCAGAGAAACCGTCCATGAAGGAGAAAATCTCGTTACCGGCACACTCGTCAATAATCTGATCAATGAAGGGTGTGGGGTAATTATCTTTGGGACACGCCTTATTCAGGTCTCTGAAATCGATGCACACCTGACCTGCCTCTTGCTTTTATCAACCGGAATGGTTTGAAACCCATTCAAGCCAGAGGTGAACCTGGAAAATGAACCCTGCCTTGCCGCTTCTTGAAACTTTACTTTGATGGCGCTTCCTGCATTAACCGGAAGAAGTTTCTTTGCCTGACTTTGGCTTAGCTTTCATACGCCTGCATCCTGCCAGACTTACATAGATGGGTCTATGCCAGGCATTTTCTCATAAGACTACAAAAACATCTCCTGCCACTTGAAGAGCTTCTAGATAGAGATTTGAACCTCCTCTCATGGAAACATTCATCACAATTTGTGCTCTTAGACAATGTCGGGGATTCCTGGAGATGTTCACCGGGATAGTCGGAGAGATCACAGCCATGTTCCCTTCAGCATAAACCCGTGCTGGTGCTAAGGGGCTCAAGACTGGGTGAACAGGTCCAGAAGACTGAGGACTTGGAAAACTAGCTTCGACTTCGCTCAAGTCAGGTAGGAAGTAAGACCGATGATGCAAGTCATCCCACGGTCTCTCTATACCTGCCATTGCTTCCAGGATGGCCTCTTCAGATGGAAGAGTTGTATCTAGACAATCCCGGCGTAAGAAGCAAGCATGTGCCCAAGCTGAGCTATGATCATCCAACCCTTCCAAGAAAGAGGAGCTGACTTAATTTGAGAAATGGAACAACAACAGACTGAGACATGCCAACACCTGTTAGAATTGGTCACATTCCACCATTTTCCTTCCAATGTGGTCATGGAGGCTAAGGCCTGCCACTAAACAACATGCTCCCAAAGAACCTCTTTCAAGGGAGCCTGAGGACAGCCACTAATAGACACCTTAGGAGGAGGAAGATCAAAATAACCCATCAGGGAAGAATACATTCCAACTCCCAGATTCTCGACAGGCGCCTTGGTATTATCCAACTTAGGTACAGATGAGTCAGAAGGCGCATCCAGGTCTACAGGAGGACAGTCCAGTTGATCCACTGTGACTATCCTCCCTTCGTGGGGAAAACATACAATTCGAAATAATGAGGATGTAATAGCATCCATCTCAGGGAGACCGCCTCTCAACAGGAGCACAGTCCAAATAAGGGATCACACCAACTTCTTATGTCTATTAACTGCTTTGCCCCCAACACAGATGGGCAAAGCCGGAACAATACCATGGGGCCTATGAGAATGGCCATCGAATGCAGTAAGAATAGTGCTAGATGGAACAGCTTTGGGAGATCCTAGTGTCTTCCAGCATGCGAGAGACATCACGCAAGTAGAAGCATCCTCATCAACGACCGTGCGAAAGATATTAGTCTTCCGGTACGATGATTTAATATGGAAGGCCATATGATGAGGAAGTCTCTTCTTAAAATTCTTCATATCAAAGGTAATCAAAAGAGAATTTTTCGGATCAATAGCCCCAATGGCAGTGAGCAAAGCACTGCGCTGAGCCGGACAAGACTGGAGTACCTCTAAGGCAGACATAGCACAAGGACTCTGCGCCAGATCTTCTACAATCGAGTAGTTCTGGGCAGCCCTCATGTTCGGATTAATCGTTGACCGTTTAGAGGATGCCTTCGGAATCCGAGGCATAGACTCAATAGTTGGCTTCGTGATGTGAAGCGGCTCAGTAGCATCAAGAACTTCCTTAGCTTTCGAAGATTCCTCTCCGCCATAATCACGGGATCTCGTAGCGACATCCACGTGAGCACTCATCATAAAGATATTCGATGGAACTTCCCCTTCCTGAGCGCCTCCAGAGGAAGCCCCAAGATTTTGGTTCACGCCAGCAATTAATTGCTGCCCTTGGGGAAAAGGGTTTGTTAGCACAGCCTGGGAACTAGAGGAACCCTGCTGAGATAACAGGCGCTGAGCATCCTAAATTTTCGGGCAAAGGTGTGTGAGATGGTCTCCAGTACAAAGCTTGCATGGAAACTTCACTTTCTTTTTCTCCTTTTGGCCCTCACCAACACGCTCGTTGGTTTTATTTGCATTGCCCTTCCCATTCTTGCCCTTCTTCTTCCCATCGGACTGTTGATTTCCTTTGGGTTCAGAAGATTGGACAACATTAATGGACAAAGACTGGGAAGGTGATGAATCAGCAGGCACAGCCTGACCAGAAGAAGGAGATTGTAAAGACAACTGCTGCAATTGAGAAAGCAGGCTGGCTGCACTACTACTGACCGATCCGACAAGTCCGTCACCATGCGGACCAGGTTTGGGTTTCGATAGATCCAACTTGGAGCGAGGAGCATTGGGCAAATACTTGTAAAGCACGCCAGACTAAGAATAGATCAACTCTAACTGCTGGGCCCTAAAGATGGCCTGCTCCTCGGAATATACCCCTGACATGGATACATCCTTTGAAATATCTGACTGAAGCGATTTCAAAAACCACTCGAGAAGGAACTCAACTGGAATATGGGCTTTGATAAGCCTCTTCCTTCTCCTCCATTCCTGAATATGATCAGAAATGTGAGTTGCCTCATCCTGCTTAAAATTAGCCAGGAGTTCGGTCCCAGCCTCATATCTGACAGGCAACTGAAAATGGTTAAGAAAAGTGATAGCCAGTTCTCCAAATGTGGCGAAACTGCCCCCAGTGAGCTCTATATACCATTTTGCGGCATTTCCAGTTAAGGTGCACTGAAATAATCTCAATCTAATCGAGTCGTCGATCAGAGAGTTCGAAGAGCACCATAAGTGGAAAGTGGTGATGTGGTCTGCCGGATCTTCACCATTCTTACCTTCAAACTTAGGAATGTCTGAAGGAAGTTTGGTTGGAACCGGAGGCCACCCCGGACTATACCGAATCGGGTCATTAGTTAACTTCGACAAGTCTGGCAAGTTTAACGTTGCCAGAAATGGTAATCGAGGCGGAGCTTGAGAATTCCATCCTTGATGGGATGGATTTCCAACATTCTGAAAAGAATAGCCTGGATTTGATGAGGCACCAGGCTGCCAGAAAGGACCCGTAGAAAATGGAGAAGAACCTCCTCCCCACGCCGAGTTACCAAGACCCAGACTTGTTCCCCCCGCTGAAGTATTGACTGAAGATGTAAGCCCCTGGTAGGGGTTCCATGCATTAGATAGAGGAGAAAAAGACTGATAAGCACTCGATGCAGGGAAAGAAGCATTCCCTGGATGACTCGCGATGAACTGATTCCCTGCCCCCGACGTTGAAAACATAGGATTCCACCCCATAAAAGCAGTCGAACTTGGCCCCTGAGCCCAAGGATTGAAACTTTGGGTCTGGGACGTAAAAGGAAACGACCCTAAAGAAGGATTGGGACTAGGAATATGCCCAGTCCCAAAGGGGGAACCCTGAAAAGAAGTTGATCCACTAGCCATGTTAGACATGGGCGTAGATCCAGCTGCACCGGCGGTAAAGGAAAAAGAGGGATTTCCAGCAATGGACATCCCTGAAACGAAGGGACCAGATTGAGAAGCATATGCTTGGGTGAACCCAGAGCCAAACATAGCAGTGCTAGAAGCACTCGAAGATAGAGCAGGCGCCCCCGGCCACGTGCTGTGGGTTCGATGCCCCGCAAAGACTCGCCGCAGGAAGCCGCGTTCCCAGTCGTGGCCATCGAAAGATAAGAAGGATATGGAAGATCCGGCGGTCTCTCAGACTCCGGTCCGACGTACTGAATAACAAACGGATGATCAAGAGGAAGAGGAGATGGACCTGTAGCTGCAGGCTCAGGTATATCTTCTATCCGAAAATCTTCCTCCTGAGGAAACAATACCCTCGAGGTGAGCCACGTTCTTCTCTGGAATCCCACACCTAGAATCGCCAACGAATCTCTCGTACCTTAGTGGAGGATCTCTCTCCACAGCGTCAGACTCTACAGGGTGAAAACCACCTGCTAGATTGCTCCTACGCCTTCTCGAAAAAGGCTCTGCACTCTCGGGAGATAACCCCCGGACTCTCCTCGAACGTCGAGGCGCTTGATCAGCCACTTTTACAAATTTATTATATTAGACTCAAGAAAAGTGAAAATCTAGGCAAGCTAGGAGCAAAGAGCACTCACTAAAATCAAAACCCTGAGAAACAACAAGCAAACAGCCTCCAAGTATTTCCGCTCCGGGTGATGAGGACCGGACACCAAAATACAGGAAAGCGAAGTATAGGACCTTCCGAAAGCAGTCTGGGATGATTAGGGCCCATAACAACTAGCGAAGGTATCAGAAACAGTTACGCCGACCTCCTAACGACAGCCTTTGCCAGCTCAAGCACCCAAGCTTCGCAAGGGCACCCCCCAGAAGTACTGCTGAAAGTGATGCGACGTCTGCCTCAGGTACCACGGGTATTCCCCCCCGTAGTCACCTGTGTGGAACCTAGGAACAGCAACTATGGACACCAATCCGTATCAGAAGCTGGGCGGAACGGTCTTGAGGTTAGATTCAGCTAATCGGAGGGGGGGTATCCCTCTTCTTAACCTTCACTTCCCCTCGCGCTTGACTCTCGGATGAGAGCTTTCCCAGTCCACTTCACGGAGTTGGATTTCGCTCAATTAACTAATCCTTTATGTTTGCTTTCTGATGCCTGAGTTAACTTCCACCTATTCCAAGGCCCTACAACCTAGCTAGTTGGTGATTGAGACGTAACAAAACTTATGATAATTTCCAGATTAAATCGCTATTTTACAATGGTCATAGTTAAGTCACAGCGATTAAGGAGTTGAGTTCAATGATGTTTCAACTAAAAGAATTAATAAAAACCCATTACATGTACAGCTTCTTTATTTTTCGATGAAGAGCAATTTCTATATAAGTTCTACGAGACTAAAAAATGTATTTTTCTTTTCGAATTACAAACTCACACTCGCAAAAACTAAGAAGCTAACTAAATGATTCAATGCACCTAATGCAAATGACCACTAGCATGTAAATTCTAAGATGCAAAAGTCTCTTGAAGCAAGGTGAAATTTCCCAAAAAGGCTCCTTTAGTTTTAACTCATCTTTTGATATCCAGAAAGCCAATTCTTGCAAACAAGAACTCTTAATATAAGACACCAAAATACTCAACAAGAAGAAAAAGAAATCAAAAGACAACCTCTCCTCAAAATCAAGCTGAAAACTAGAAGCAAGAAACTTCACTAAAGTCCCAAAAGATATGACCAAACGAAAATGAAAAGGCAACAACAAAAAAAAAAACAAGAAACAATGTTTTTTGAGTTTTTGATATGCAAAAACAAAAAGCAAAACAAATGTTTTTGGGCTTTTTAGTTTTATAAAACAAGAGCTTCAAAAAAACTAAGAACAACTATCCCAATCCAAGCCAAAACGAGACCGAATTTCAAGCATAAACTTCAACTATGCCCCCAAACCTTATAAAGCTAATGATAGCAAGATCAATAAGAGCAATGGAAGACTAAAAACTCAATCAAACAGCCAAGAGAAATAGTGCAAATTCGTTGCAACACAAAACTCCAAAGAAACAAGAAAAGTTCTTCGAAAAATGAAACAAAACCCTAGCCTATGAAACCCAAGAAAACCAATCGAAAACAAAGCAAAGAACGCAATGCAAAGCACAACACAAAGATAGGAGCGAGTCAGTGAGCAGAAGCTCTCTGTTCTGGTAAAGCAGAACAGCCAAGAACACTCAGACAGCGATCTTGGAACTCAATCCAGGAGTGCTAGCACCAACAAGGACACTTTGCCAAAAAGATCAGTTTTCGGACAAACGAAAGAGAAACAAGACTTGAAACCACTTCTGTCACACTCCAGTAAGTATAGAGACTCTGCAGACACAGGCCTCCACAGCCAGAAAAGACCAAAAACACCAGAATCTTAAAATTTCAAACTCAGCCTAGGTATACGCGACTTTGCAGTTATGCAACCAGCGTGTATACGCGTCTGTGTGGAGGGAAACTCGCGTATACGCGGATCCTTCTACACAAACTCGTGGGTATACGCGACTGTGTGCAAGCAAAAAGGCGTATACAAAGAAAGATAATGAAAAACAAAAAGTACAAGCCTGGGAAAGATATCAGAACTTAGACCCCTGACTGAGAAAACAAAGCGGAGCTAACAAAAACCAGAGGAAAAAGCTGTAACAGCAACCTACCAAACGACTGAAACAACCCAGAGAATACAAAAATGTGATCCCGGCTTGGAAGTTCTTTTGGGAATTAACAGTGCTAGAGGTTGGTTGGGATTCAACCTCCCACGAACGAGCGTACTACTTAACAGAGACTCACACAGTCATGCACATTCATAAAAACTAAATAGAGCAGAATGAGAGGTTTACCCGTTGGTCCTACGTTTGAAGTAGATCCACGTGGAGTTCAAACTCCCTGCAACCGTCCTTCCTCCTTAACCTGAAATACAAGAAGAAACCAGCACAAAGGACAAGTTGTACAGCATATTTCTACTCTATATGTTAGTGTGATTCATATAAAACATTAAATAAATCATAATGAATGCTTATATAACAAATATTCTTCATACATTAAAGCATACACTAACACGTTTATTTCGGGAACAGCATGATACTTCTGTATTATAAATAGTACGTACAAAAGTAATCGTGGAGAGATCACCTGATCCTTCCAAGGCCTTCGCAGACCGTCGTCCGGATCCATCCAGCCCTTGCCTCGCTAAGACTCCTTCCAAATGAGTGCATACGAGATAACATATAAAGGGATGTGTATCTCCAGGAAACAAGGGTTTCCTGAAATGAACTGGGAAAGTGCAGGAGGCACGGGGAATCAGACTTGGATAGGGAACCAACAGAGTATAATAATAATAATTCTCTCTCTCCCTCAGGCCATACACCAGAGGTCTTTTTATAGTCCCTCCAAGTAGTTTCAGCAGTTGGAAACAGTTGGCCACGGGCTGGGGTGGTTGAACTACCTGAGTAACCATCAACCCAGCGCGAAATTAGGGATTTTTATATATTTTTTAATCATTAAAATGGCATACGCGGAAAAGTCTAGCTGTACTCACGTATACACGCGGAAAAACATGGGCATAGTCGCGTATGGAGGATTTTCCACTGTTTTTAAGTGAATTTGTCCAAGTCTGTAGGAATGGGTGCCCAAAAAACCATGTAGCAGTCTATTTGAATCGTGTAGGTGAGAAATATGATGCTATATGATTGATATGTGAAGATCATTGTTTTGAATATTTAATACAGCGAAATTTTCACCAAACGTAGTCATCATTCAATATACTGATTTATTCAGCCTTGCAAGAGCGAAGTTCGCATGGATAGAATAACATGCATTAAAACAAAAACCAGAAGATATTTAGATATTTAACATATTTTCTATCTGTATGTGTTTGATGTTGTTTAATTTTCTATCTTATTTTATATGTTGAGGGGTAATTGCTTAAATAGTTCTTTACA
>JAXQQM020085634.1:0-27968 GCA_034641835.2 Pinus albicaulis
CCCTTCACCCCTACCCCTAACCTATTTAAGCCCCTAAATTCCAAAACCCCTAACCAATTCAACACCCTAAACCCTTAAAAACCTAACCCATTTAAGTGTGGATTCCATTTAACCCCAAAAACCCTAACCCCCAACCCCTAAAATCCTTCACTGCTAAATACCCTAACCCCCTTAACCTCTAAACCTGTAACCCATATAACCCCCTAAACCCTAAACCTCTAAACCCTTAACCCCTAACCCCTTAAACATTAATTCCAAACCCATAACCCTTGACACCTTAAACCATAATTCCTAACCCCTAAACCCTTAAGCCCCTAAACCCTAAACCTCTAAACCCTTAACCCCTAACCCATTACCCCCACTAAACCTCTAAATTCTTAACCCATTTAACCCTTAAACCCTAAACCTCTAAACCCTTAACCCCTACCCCTAACACATTTAAGCCCCTAATTCCCAACGCCTAACCAATTCAACACCGTAAACCCCTAAAAACCTAACCCATTTAAGTGTGGATTCCATTTAACCCCCAAAACCCTAACCCCTAACCCCTAAAATCCTTCACTGCTAAATCCCCTAACCCCCTAAACCTCTAAACCTGTAACCCATATAACCCCTTAAACCCTAAACCTGCAAACCCTTAACCCCTAACCCCTTAAACCCTAATTCCAAACCCATAACCCTTGACACCTTAAACCATAATTCCTAACCCCTAAACCCTTAACCCCGTAAACCCTAAACCTCTAAACCCTTAACCCCTAACCCATTACCCCCACTAAACCTCTAAACCCCTAACCCATTTAACCCTTAAACCCTAAACCTCTAAACCCTTAACCCCTACCCCTAACACATTTAAGCCCCTAATTCCCAACCCCTAACCAATTCAACACCGTAAACCCCTAAAAACCTAACCCATTTAAGTGTGGATTCCGTTTAACCCCCAAAAACCTAACCCCTAACCCCTAAAATCCTTCACTGCTAAATCCCCTAACCCCCTAAACCTCTAAACCTGTAACCCATTTAACCCCCTAAACCCTAAACCTCTAAACCCTTAACCCCTAACCCCTAAAACCCTAATTCCCAACCCCTAACCAATTAGACACCCTAAACCCCTAAAAACCTAACCCATTTAACCCCATTAACCACTAACTTCTTACCCCTACAATCTCGAATTGCTAAATCCCCTAACCCCCTAAACCTCTAAACCAACCCTAACCCATTTAACCCCCTAAACCCAAAACCTATAACCCCTTAAACCCTAATTCCCAACCCATAACCCATTCAACCCCTTAAACACCTAAAGCTCTAACTTTGCCTGAAAAGTTCAAGTATATGCAGTTAGTAAACAAGAAATTTACTCCTCTATATGTCAATATTTAAAAAAAAAAAAATATGGGTATGGAGGTAAGACAATTCTCTACAATTCTTGTTTTTATGTCAAAGCATAATTTGCAATAAAAATATGAGTTTAGTGGAGTTGAAGTTGAAAAACATAGAAAATTACAATTTTCAACGTCAAAAAGGGCAAAAAGTGTTTCCCAACTTCACATTTTCACCCAAGGTTAATGGTGTTAAATGGGTTAGGTTTTTAGGGGTTTAGGGTGTCTAATTGCTTAGGCATTGGGAATTAGGGTTTTAGGGGTTAGGGGTTAAGGGTTTAGAGATTTAGGGTTTAGGGGGTTAAATGGGTTACAGGTTTAGAGGTTTAGGGGTTAGGGGATTTAGCAGTGAAGGATTTTAAGGGTTAGGGGTTAGGGTTTTGGGGGTTAAATGGAATCCACACTTAAATGGGTTAGGTTTTTAGGGGTTTACGGTGTTGAATTGGTTAGGGGTTGGGAATTAGGGTTTAAGGGGTTATGGTTTTTTGGGTTTCAGGGCTTAAATGGGTTAGGGGTTAACGAGTTAGGGGTAGGGGTTACGGGTTTAGAGGTTTAGCGTTTAGGGGCTAAATGGGTTAGGGGTTTAGAGGTTTAGCATTTAGGGGTTAAATGGGTTAGGGGTTTAGAGGTTTAGTGGGGGTAAATGGGTTAGGGGTTAAGGGTTTAGAGGTTTAGGGTTTAGGGGGTTAAATGGGTTAGGGGTTAGGAATTAGTGTTTAAGGGGTCAAGGGTTAATGGGTTAGAGGTTTAGGTGTTTAAGGGGTTGAATGCATTATGGGTTGGGAATTAGGGTTTAAGTGGTTACAGGTTTAGGGTTTAGGGGGTTAAATGGGTTATTGTTGGTTTAGAGGTTTAGGGGGTTAGGGGATTTAGCAGTTAAGAATTTTAGGGGTTAGAAGTTAGGGGTTAATGGGGTTAAATGTGTTAGGTTTTTAGGGGTTTAGGGTGTTGAATTGGTTAGGGGTTGGGAATTAGGGTTTAAGGGGTTAAGGGTTAAGGGTTTAGAGGTTTAGGGTTTAGGGGGTTAAATGGGTTATAGGTTTAGAGGTTTAGGGGGTTAGGGGATTTAGCAGTGAAGGATTTTAAGGGTTAGGGGTTAGGGTTTTGGGGGTTAAATGGAATAAACACTTAAATGGGTTAGGTTTTTAGGGGTTTAGGGTGTTTAATTGGTTAGGGGTTGGGAATTAGGGTTTAAGGGGTTAGGGGTTAAGGGTTTAAGGGTTAGGAAATAGGGTTTAAGGGGTCAAGGGTTATGGGTTGGGAATTAGGGTTTAACGGGTTAGGGGTTTTGAGGTTTAGCGGGTTAAATGGGTTAGGATTGGTTTAGAGGTTTAGGGGGTTAGCGGATTGAGCAGTTAAGGATTTTTGGGGTTAGGAGTTAGGGGTTTTGGGGTTTAGGTGCTTAAATGGGTTAGGGGTTAACGTGTTAGGGGTAGGGGTTAAGGGTTTAGGGGTTAACGTGTTAGGGGTAGGGGTTAAGGGTTTAGGGGTTAAATGGGTTAGGGATTTAGAGGTTTAGTGGGCGTAAATGGGTTAGGGGTTAAGGGTTTAGAGGTTTAAGGTTTAGGGGGTTAAGGGTTTCGGGGTTAGGAATTAGGGTTTAAGGGGTCAAGGGTTAGTTTTCTGCAATAACATAATTCTCCAATCCCATACACTTCTGCTTGGAATGACACACTTAACATTCATTTCCTTTTCGGATAATATTCTTTATCGACTTACATCCATACCTAGAAAATTAAACTTCATTTCAATTTAATCTTGTGAAACTAAAGTGGAATATAGGAGAACCCATTCCAAGAAGGGCATCTCACTCAATGTTCAAATAGTTTTTTTCATTCCCTTACATCCATACCTAGGAAAGTAGACTTCCTTTCAAGTTAATCGTGTGAAACTGAAGTGGAAGATAAAGTGACCCATTCCAACAAGCTCATCTCAATTCAAAAATTTCTCGAGATTTCCAAGAATTTATAATGATATTAAGGTGCTATGCATTGTCTCCTTTATCACCTCATTGCATTTAGTCAATTGTTTTTTAAATTTAAATTTATTCATTAATTTCAAAAAAAATATTATATAAATTATATGTAGTTGTTTTTATTTTGATTTATGTTTTAGAATTTTATTTTATTTATATTAATATATCAATTAGTTTATATAAAATATTTTTAGTTTTTTATATAACATTGATATTACAAAATATTGTAACAAATTTTATTTAATTAAATCTTCATGTATTTTTTTTATCATTAATAATAAAAAAATAATTTAAAATAAAATTATAATTTTATTATTTTTTATCATTTTATAATTTTAATAAAGTACTATTTAAATTATATAAAGTACCAATTCTAAAAACTTAATAATTTTTGTGTTTTATTATAGGAATAAAACTCTCAGATGAGAGTTGAAAAAACTCTAGGATGAGAGTTGAAAAACTCTCATACGAGAGTTTTTAAAACTCTCATCCGAGAGTTTTTTTAACTCTCGTCCGAAAGTCTTCCCGAGAGTTTCCGTCAATAAAACTCTCGGACGAGAAAATGCATAACTCTCGTCCGAGAGATTTTTAACTCCGGTTAAACCCAATAAAACTCTCGGTCGAGAAATAGAGTTGACTATTTTCTCGGACGAGAAATTAAAAATTTCTCCCATATTCTAGCCGTCCGCCAAAAAGTGTTTCCCAACTTCGCGATTTCACTCTATATATATATATATATATATATATATATATATATATATATATATATATATATATATATATATATATATGAGGAAAAATGTAAATAACAAAGTACTTAGTTAAATACCTTATGAAAGGGCATAACCACATTATACATGTGCCGAGGAAAGAGATCAAATTAGTATTCATACTGTACATAAAATCTTGCATAGATATTTTTAAGATTTTGGTGACAGAAAATAAATATATGAGAATTTACTAATATGCATAAGTAAGTATACCAAAATTATATCCTCAGGTAATTACACGAATAAATGTTGTGAAGTATAGAAGATACGAAATATGAACACAAATAACTTGAATAAAATATTAAAGCGAGAATCTCTATGGAAGAGAAAAACAAAGATCTCAGATAAGAAACCCACTAAGGAATTTTAAGTGGATAGTAATAAAAGAAAATTTCTATTAAGTATTCGGTTGGAAGAAACAAAAATGATATTTTAGTTATTGAAGGTCTGATATAACCTAGAAATCAACAGTATACATAAAACTAATACTACACAAACTTACCAATTGCATAGTCGACCATTGCAGGAATCACCAAGGAACAGCAGGAAGCTGGCTAGCCAGTGCCGCATTTCAACCAAATGTTGTGAGAACATATACTGGTGGACGGAAATTTCATACCAATAACATTGAACAACGAAATTAAAAAATAGGCAAACAACATTTCCTCCTGATAAATTAAGGCAGGCAAGAATTGTTCCAGAGAATTTCTAAAGCATATGTCCCTCGAAACTCTGAGCATTGAAACAAAATAAAAAATAACTAAAACCCTAACAAAAGCGCTGTGAGCTAATAACATAATTAAAATTTTAAAAACAAAAAGCAGTAGAGAGACAATATGATAGAATACAGTCAAATCCTTGTGGTGGTCATATTGGAATGGCTACAGTCCATCCGTTTTCCAAAACGTCTATAAAATTTAATAAAAGAGTTCAAAGAAACTGAAATTGGACGCGTAGGAGGACACAAAATTTAAAAGGAATTTAATTTTTCTTACCAATATATTGATTTAGAAGTAAACATGCATACTCATTTCGACCTGGCATAGAGATAAAGAAAATTCAAAAGAAACTAAACTAAGAAATTTCAGAGAGTGATTCAAACTCATTCCATGAAAGTAAAGAGGGGAAAAGGCTACAGGACACAGACGTCTACCTGGATAAATGAAGAAGGAAATGTCAGTGTGTAGCGTAGAGCCTCTTCAGTACACCATTACCATTCGTATTGTCCACAACCATATGAGTTACAGGAAAATAAGACAGAAAAATCGAAAGGTGAAACGACGCTGGCTGGAAGGTGTTTGGAAAAAATGATAAGTTGAAATGAAACATAGTTAAAACTGTAACTCTTTATGGATTCATAAAAACCTAATATGAACTAAATCAGAATCGTCCATGTGTCAAAAATTGGGAATGGGATGAGTTTTCCCGCGAATCAAGGGGTTACATCTATGACCACGTGATTCAGTACATTAAGATTAATGTATACATATCCCAACATATCCACGTTACATTGATTTTTTATCCAGTTTCACGTGACGAGTACAATCTCAATTAAATGGAGAAAAGATCCTATCCCCAAGTCCAAAAATTATAGAATAGACTGACTAATGTATTAATGAATGAGATTTCGTGAAAACCAAACCAATTTCATAGAGGGTAAGTTACTTAAATGTACAGTGATGATGGAAACTTCAATAAGCCATGTTGGAAGAGTTGAAATCCATGTTGGTAATATTTCACAGTTAAAGTCAATATGTCTTATAAACATGAGTTCAGTTTAATGATCGAAAGGTAAATATAAAGATTTATTGGGAATCAATTATAATAAGGTATAAATTTATGAAAATGAATTTTAAGGATATCGTGGTAAAAAGCTTATAAAGGGTTTAACACTAAGTTAGAACGTGAACTCTGTCAAGTGTATTTTAGAGTATACTAAGTCTTTTAACAAAAATTATATACATAGATCATATATGGTTGATAAATTTATAGGATTTAGAAGTGGAGAAAATCCTTGGTTATGTCAATTATCTTTATAATTATAATAGGGGGATGCAAATTCCATGAGAAGCTATTAGTCTACGTGCAGCTTGTAAAAGTCAAGAAACTGTAAATTCATAGACAAGGAAAAGTCCTAAAATTTAATACTTCGTTAAAGTTACTATATAGTAATTGACTGTTCAAATTATTAGAGGAATAAGTTTTAACTAAAATTTTTTTACTGTAATATAAGTGGAGGCATCTAAGAAAGTGACAATTATAAACTTGTCTATATGAGGAAAGTTGTGTTAGTACTATATTTAAAAAAAAATAATGTCGAAATGGAGATGTTATAAATGGTATCGAAGCCCATGTTAAAACATTGGGCCATAATGTGTGTTCACACCGGATAATTCCTGTTGCTGTGAATTGTTTGTTAAATTTACTTTTCACTAATGTTTAATTTTATGAATAGTGAAACAGTGCGGAAGAATACAATTGAAAACCATGAGTGAAGGGGATGATTTGTATGTGGATCTCAATAGTGAAGAGAATCCAACAAATCCAAATTCTTCATTTAGGGCTATGATTCGTAGAATTCAAAGATAAATGATGCAATTGAAAAACCATAATGAAAGGCTATCTTTAGCCAATGAAGAGAAAGACAGGTTAATAAGAGAATTGACCTCCCAGAAAAGTCACGAAGGTGAATGTTCTAGAAAATACAGGATGAGAATTGTAAATCAGTTAGAAGAGTATGAGGAAAATGATGCCTCTAGACAACAGTCTAGGAGGAATAACAAATTAAAGGGTGAATTCTGAAAAATCGAGCCTCCCTCCTATGATGGAGAGAAGGAGGAAGATGTAGAAGCTTGACTTATAAACATGATAAAGTACTTTTAGGTTTATGAATATGAAAGTAAGCCAGGCTGGCTATTATCAATTACAAGGAAAGGCTACATTGTGGTGGGAAGAAACCAAGATGGTTCATGTCATAGATGATAAAAATGTCACTTGGGAGGATTTCCAAATAAAATTTAAACATAAATATCTGAATGAATGTTATTATGATGATAATGTAAAAGAGTTTCATGAACTTAGGTTGGGACAACTTACCATTGATGAGTTTGTAACCAAATTCACCAAACTGCTTCACTATGTACCTTATATAAGAGAAGAGAAGGCAAAGGTACAACACTTCTTAAACTTCCTACCTAATATATACAAGGATAAGATAAAATTTGATAATCCCAAGACCATGGATGAAGTGGTGTGCAAAGCGAGACTATGTTACCAGTAGTTCAAAGGCATAAATGAACAAGCAAAGAATTGGCAGAACAAAGATAAAGGTGACTCTAGTGGAAAAAGAACAAAACTAGCTAAATTAAAGAACTTTGGGAGAAACCAACAAAGGAAGAAGTTCACTAAAACTAGGGAAAATAACCCAACTCAATCAAAACAAGGTCCTAACAGATTAATGGAAAAAATAAGAGAGAAGGAATTGTTAAAATGAGAGAACCTCTAAAGTGCTGCGGTTGTGGAGAACCTCATTTACTGAGAGACTCTCCACACAGAAACATTTAGATCATACAAGTTCTAAGAGAAGCAACTACTGTAAATGATGTGGCAAGAAACATCCCCAAAATCAGTGTTGCCCTGGAAGATCATCAAAATGTACACCAGTCCACTCTGGTCGAAGTAGAAGGTATGATTGCTGAATAACCTATTTCTGTTTTAATAGAACCAGGTGCATCTTTAAGTTATATAAGTCCTCAAATGGTAGAAAAATGCAATTTAGAATCACAAAAATTTTAGTAGTCATGGTTAGTTCAATTAGCTATTGGGACAAAAAGGAAAGTGACTCGTAAACTACCCCAGGTAGCAATAAATATGAATGGGTATAAAAATGAACTGAATTTGAATATTCTACCCTTAGGGTCCTATGATGTTAGTGGGAATGGATTAGCTAGAAAAACATAAACTCATGTTGAATTGTTTAGACAAAACCATACCCATATATGGTGAAGGAAAACTAGTGATAGTGAAAGGAAAACCCAAACCCATATCTGTGAGACAAATTTCAACACTTCAATTGAAAATAATTGCAAGAAAAGGTTGCCAAGTGTACTCTGTGCATGTAGAAGAACTAGGACAACAACCTAGAGATGATATTTTAGAAAAATTACCAGTCATCTGAGAGTTCAAGGATGTGTTTCTAGATGAAGTTCCTCAACTACCCCCTAAAATAGAAATTGACTTCTCAATTGACTTAGTACCAGGAGCAACACAAGTTTCTAGAGCCCCATACAAAATGAGTACCTAGAAACTAATGGATTTGAAGGTGCAACTACAAGAGTTGCTAGATAGAGGTTACATAAGACCAAGTTTATCCCCATGCAGAGCACCGTATTGTTTGTGAAAAAGAAATATAGTATTTTCAGAATGTGAATAGATTATCATCAATTGAATAAAATGACAATCAAGAATAGATATCCTCTACCTAGGATAGATGATCTATTTGACCAAGTTAGAGAAGTAAAAATCTTTTAGAAAATTGATCTAAGGATAGGCTACCATCAACTAAGAATTAAAGATGAACACATAAATAAAACTTCATTCAGAACCAGATATTGACACTATGAGTTTGTGGTCCTACCTTTTGGGTTGACCAATGCACCTTCTACCTTTATGAGCTTAATGAACAATGTCTTAAATAAGTACTTGGACAAATTTGTACTAGTATTTATTGACGACATTCTTATTTACTCTAAGAATGAAGCTGAGCATAAAGAACATCTTAGAATTGTTTTACAAAAACTCAGAGAAAATAAGTTGTATGTTAAGTTTAGCAACTGTGAACTTTTTAAAGATAAAATTCAGTACTCGAGTCATATAATTTCAAAGAAGGGATTAGAAATAGACCCAAAAAAGATACAAGAAATAAGGGAGTGGCATGTACCTACTGATGTTTCTTCTGTAAGATCCTTCATGGGAATCGCAGGATATTATAGGATATTTGTAGAGAGATTTTCATCCTTAGCCTACCCTATTACATCTCTACAGAGAAAAGGAGTTAAGTTTGAGTGGACTGAAAAATGTCAAAATAGTTTTGATCAGTTAAAACTTAAAATTACAACAACACATATTTTAAATATTGGTGATCCAAATTAGGAATTTGTAGTATGCACAGATGCTTGTGGAGAGGGACTAGGAGGAGTGCTACTACAAGAAGACTCAGTCATAGCCTATGAATCAAGGAAAATCAAGAAACATTAATATAATTATAGTGTTTATGATTTAGAACTAGTTGTTGTAATACATGCTTTAAATATGTCGAGACATTAACTTTTAGGGAAAATTTTTATATTGATGACAGATCACATCATTTTAAAGTATTTCTTCACACAACTTGATTTGAATGCTAGGAAAGCTATATTGTTTTCCTTCCTTAGTGAGTTTGACATGGAGATCAAACATATTAAGGGGAAGGAAATAAAGATTACAGATGCATTAAGAAGAAATTATTTGCAAAGCGTGAGTAATGTTGGAAGTAGTTCCAACTTTGATATTGAAGGATTGATATAAGAAGTGATGAGACAAGACCAAAAATATGAAATACTTCAGGAACAAATTCTAAAAAAAGAGCTGAAGGGGTATACACAAAATAGAGGGGTTTGGTTTATTATAAGGATTAGTTATACATTCCTAATGTGAACCCCTTAAAAAGAGAAATGATGGATGAGTATCATAAGAGACCCTATGTTGGACATCCCAGATACTAGAAATTACTTTCAGCTTTAAGAAAGAACCTGTTATGGCCTGGTATGAAAAAGGATGTGGCAAATTACCTCGGTAGATGTATAGAAAGTTAACAGGTGAAGGTATAACATCAACATCCTGTTGGAATGTTGAATCCCTTACCCATTCCAGAATGGAAATGGGAGACCGTTTCAATGGATTTTATTACTGGTTTACCATGGACTAAATATCAACATGACTCTATCATGGTAGTATTTGACACTTTGACTGACGCTTCACACCTTATACCAATACAATCTACCTTTGGCACAACTCAAGTAGCTAATATATTTATGAAAGAAATTATAAAACTGCATGGTACTCCTAAGATGATCATATCAGATAGAGATGCAAAGTTTACAAAAGCTTTTTGGAGGAGTCTGTTTGGGGGAATGGGTACCAAATTTAATTTTAGTATTGCACACCACCCCCAAAATGATGGCCAAATTGAAATAAAAAACCAGTTTTTAGAAGAAATGTTAAGAATGTATGTTATGGACAGAACAACAAAGTGGGAGGACTTTCCACACATAGCAGAGTTTTCCTACAACAATAGCTACCAAGCTTTGATCAAGATGAGTCCTTTTGAAACACTATATGGTAGAAAGTGCCATACACCTATAAGTTGGAGTCAACCAGAGGGTAATTTAATACTTGGACCTGATGCTTTGTAGGAAATGGAAAGGATTGTAAGGAAAATTCAGCAAAATATCAAAACAACACAAGAGAGGTAGAAATGTTATGCAGATAAAAAGAGAATTCACAGGGAATTCAATGTGGGTGATCATGTTTACCTAAATATTAAGCCTAAAAATAGTACTTTTCACACTGGTAGCTGTCAAAAACTAGCGCCACTCTACTATGGACCTTTTGAAGTACTGGAAAGAGTTGGACCAGTTACATACAAGTTGGCTTTAACTAGTCACATTAAGGTTTACGATGTATTTCATGTTTCATTATTAAAAAAATATGTGCATGATCCTTCTCATGTTATTGATTTAAATTTGATACAGGTGGAACTAGAAGGGGAATTCCTTCCAGAGCCACTTCAAATCTAGGCACGGGAAGAAATTGAGCTCCGAAACAGGAGAGTAGCAAGGTTGAAAGTGCAATGGAGCCACTTTGCACTCGAAGAGGATACCTGGGAGCGAGAGGAAGATATGAAGGACAAATAACTATCACTTTTTGAAAAGTGAATTTTATTTCTGTCTTTACAACACCAAGGATGGTGTTTTTTTTAGAGAGGTAATATGTAATATCCCCAGTTTTCTATGCTTTTATTAGAAATTTGAACAAGTCCAAAAGGGTACATTGGACCCCAATGGAAAAAAATTGTGTGGATTTATTTTATTATTTTAAGTTAATAAAATAAAATGGAAATTAATGTGAAAAAACTAGATTATGATTAGATTTCTGGAAACCAAATCCATGAGGATGGATAAGGTTGTAAGACTTTCTGATTTCCCAAAAAATCCCTGGAGGAAATAAATTAAATACTAAAATTAGATTGGAGATAAAAATCTAGAAAGGTACCCCAATAAAGAGGAAATTACTAGGAAGAGGTGGAATAAAGCTAGAAAGAGGAAAACCTATCTTCAAAAGTACTTTTGTGGAAGAAACAAAAGGAAAGCCTAGGCACACAGGAAAGAAGCATCTTGATTTAACTTGATGCGGTTAAGGGAAGCAGGCTGAGGGGAAATCAAGCTTAAATAAGCTGATTCCAGATAGACAAAGGGTTTTCTATTACTGGAGCATTTGGTCTCTACTCAGGGGTGAGCTTTGGAGAAAAAACTCTGATGTTGGGTGGAACCTAGTCTACCTTAAGTGGTATCCACAGTTAATTTGATTTGTTTTAAATTATACTTTAGGTTCTATTATGAGTTACAGAGAAAGTAAAGTAGTTAGATCTATATGAAATTCTTCTTCTGGATATGTGTCTATGCTATGCAAGTTAGATGAATTAGAAAAAAAAATTGGAGGTCTGTACATTAAATAGATTTGACTATAATAAAATAGTTTGTTATGTGTTGTTGTACAAACATAACTTTTTAGAGGACCAACTCTTAGAATGTCTAATCATACTATAAGGTTTATATTTGAGGTTAGGTACCTCACACGAAACTGACATTTCATTAATATAATTGTTCTAGTATTATGTTACTAAACTATATATTTTATTATGAAACACATTCTAAGTAGAAATGAATATACATAAATGATAAATGTACGCATTGTATAGCTAAATAAGTCTTGCACTGTATAGTGAATGAAATTTTGTACTATATATTTAAATTAGTTATGTACTATATTGATAAAGATAAATTATGAACTAGAGCTTATTAGACAAAAGAATATATACATGCATATGTTTAGACTGTATTCTTACACTAGAGCTGAAAGTGAAATTATATTTGGAAAGAGCATATTCTGTAGGAATTCCAATGGTATTCTGATTGAAAGGAAAAGAGTTTCTAGAGTATATAGCCAAAAAAATAAATACAGAACAATAAAGTAAATGTTGTATACAATAATGCTGTACTGAAAAAGTTTTCATTGATTGTTGATTGCTAAATAGAAAAGGAATTATTTGCGGTTTGCATGCAATGATGCATGAAATATGGAAGCAACATTAAACTGAATAGAATTAATAATTCCTTCGAAAAGAAAGAATTTATACAGTAGGTATTCAAAAAAATTTAAGAGATCATTCCATATAGTACATCCTTATAAATGTGTTAATTTCTAAAATTATACAGTTTAAACAAGAACTAGTCATAAAAACAATTTACACAAAGGACACTTTGTTCCTTTAGGGAAAACGGTAAAGGCTATCTGGAAAACTTATGCAGGGGTTTCATATGAGAATAACCATAAGTATTTGGGCCCACCTAGATAACACAAGTCCAAGTGTTATAAACCAGTAAAAAGGAACATTTGGAGTATACCAAGTCCAAAAGGGAGGTGATGTATAGCCATACGTGCAAAGGATGAAATCATAAGTTAAATTTTGAGAAGTAATAATTGAAACAATATATATATATATATATATATATATATATATATATATATATATATATATATGTTAGTATGATTCTTTCGTCATAAAAGATCACTTTAGCTACGCATAACAAATAGCCCTAACATCGATTATGGCTGCCAAACATCTTTAAATCTGCAATTAGATGATCCAAATAATACTGCACAGATCCAAATCTAAGCATAAAAGACATTAAGCAGATAAAATATAATATGGCTCCATGCATCCAATAGACAAGACAATAAAAATGTGTTTAAAAGAATGTTTTTATATTATATTAAAGAATGGGGCACTTAAGAGGAAAAAAAGAAAGGTGTTTTCTCCAGTTCTCTCAATGATGGGTTCTTGAAAGTCCTCTAACGCTTCAGATCTACACCGCCTCTTATTGTGGTAGAAAACCCGTACATAAACATAGAACCTTACCGGAGCCAGCAAGGCAAAAATGAAAATGCACTAAGAGTAGTATCCAAAGGTGATCTAATGAAGGTGACTAATGAATGGGGAAACCCTTCTATTTATAACAAAATATTGGGGTGTTCTAGAACTCGGTGCATGAATAAAATATTATTAATCAAATTCTAGAATCACCCTTTAGGAATATTTTATTATATTTGTTGGAGGGAAAAGGTCTTTTGACTTGGGTTAATTCCTTTATTTATAAACAATAAATAAATAAATGATTTATTTTTTATTTTAGGGAGATGGTGGGAATATAATTAAATAAATAATGATTTATTTAATTAATTAAAAATGATTTAGTCAAATTTAACTAGAATATTATTTAAATAATGATTTAAATAACTTATTCCTAGGAAATAATTAAATAAATAATGATTTATTTAATTAATTTCCTTGTTTTGGGTTAAATATGACTAGGAAATATAGACAAATATTATTTTACATGGTGAAAGCAATTTTACTTAGGGTAAAATTGGTCTTACATGGTGTACTTGGGTTCATCTAATGATAATGAGTTAGATGACCAAAAAAATGGTGTAATAGATTGCCCCCCAACATACGAGTGTTAGGAGCAAATCGTATGACCGAAGTACGTTGTAAGAACTCAATCACTAGGCATCGTGAGGGAAGTGAGAGAGAGAAATGTAAGGTAGTCTAATGTGCTAAAGGACTAAACCTGGAGGAGATGAGACTTACAGGTGCAACAAGTTTCCTGGTGATGAAGTAGTACCGGTGTTAAAGGCGGCGGGGGAGGCATACATATGCCCGCCGATACAATAGTACAAAGAATAAGGCACTCGGAAAACCACAGAATGAAGCATGTGCTGGCCTAAACATGAGCCAGATAAATAAAATGATGAATCCCACATACATGCGATGCCTGGAATAACTGTCAGGACTTATAGAAGAATATTTTAGTACATGAGATACAAATATACCCAAATGCCCCCTACACATGGGGAAGGGCTCACAAAATCTGACTGATATCTGAAAATCGAAGAAGCGCTGCAAGTGGTTGAGGCCGATATCATCAAATGAAAGGAGCTGCATCAAGGGCGGAAATGAAGAAGTCATCCAGGCATGTGGGGGGTTACCTGTAGAGCCACCCCCTCATGAGGGTTGAAACATCTCACACACGCCCGGGAATCACCAATAGTTGTTTCTGCATCACTGGACCATCAAGTGTATAGAGCACGATCATGCTGAGAAGAGCTTGAACCAAGGTACACTACCCCCCAAACTTGGCTTCTAGATTAAATGAGATGATGTCGACAGAAGTAGGTCTGCCCTAGGTGAGGCAATAAGGGAATCCCAAGTAAGGCATGAGGGAAAATAGAAGAGAGATGAACAGATAGACACTAACGATGATGATGGGATGAGGGATGGTCCAAAGGGGACCATAAAAGAAAACATGATTACAAAATGGTATCTCATGATGGAAATTGACACGAACAAGAATGAGTATAGAGGTAGAGTGGTGCCCCCAATGAAATGTGTTGTAAGTGAGAAAATCTGATTTTGAGGAGAAGTGAAGTAACGCTTCGTGGAGAACAAGAGTCTTGGTGAAGTAGTGAAAGGAAAAAACAATAGATGCTGGCTATCTAAAAGAAAATAAAACGTGCATTTCAAATGGGAAATTCTAGGGGTAATATCTCTTAAGATAGAGTGCATTACGAGGATTAGGAAGGATGTGGCCTTTAAAGTCCTCTAAAAGATATGCCCCCTTACCAAGGTCTTTACTGATAATGTAAGGACCTAGCCATAATGAGTCAAACTTCCCATGACCGAGGGTATCGTGGGCCTGGTCATATACTAGAACAAGGTCACCTTCATGAAAGGTACGAGGGTGTAATTTTCGGTCATACTGAGCGTTGGTGCACTTTTTGGTCGCTTCAAGGCTTTGTAATGCAACATGACGGTCTTCATAGGTGCGCTCGAGCATGATAAGTCGTTGTTATAGAGGTTGGGTATCAGGGAGAAGTTCGACGACCAAATGAAGGGAAGGGATTTCACACTCGATTGGTAAGATGGCCTCCTCTCCAAAGACAAGGTGGAAAGGAGTGAAACCGGTGGCGGTTTTAACAGAAGTACGATAAGCCCACAAAGTGGGGAAGAGCATGAGGTGCCAATTGGTTTTGTGCTTATTCACCGTTTGTTGAAGCATGGTCTTAAGAATTTTTTTGACCACTTCAACTTGGCCATTACCTTGGGGGTAATAGGAAGAGGAATATTGGTGCTCAAAACCCAATAGGGAGGATAGCTCATGCCAAATCTCATCTTCAAAATGTCGGCCATGGTCAGAGACTAATTTTTTGGGAACTCCAAAGTGAGAAATGACGTGGTTAAATAAAAAGAGGGTTGTGGTGGCTGCCGTATTGTTGAATGTTTGCATAGCTTCGGCCCATTTAGTGAAATAGTCAACCGCCAGGATGATATATTTGTGGTTACCAGCCGATGGAGGTCGAAATTCCATAAATTCATGGCCCATTTACAAAAAGGGCTAGCTGTGACGACAGGATGCAGGGGAGCGGGAGGAGCTCGTGCCTTGGGAGTGAAATGTTGGCAATTGGAACAATGTTTGACTGCTTCAATGTAATCACTGAAGAGAGAAGGCCAAAAATACCCAGCACGCATGATTTTTTGGGCGGTGGCGAGGCCGGAGAGGTGGCCACCGCAGGTGCCGCTATGACAGGCATTGAGGACTTGTTCGGCTTTAGCATGTGTGAGGCAACAACGAAGGACAGTATCTACCCCACGATGATAGAGGTCATCACCGATTAGAAGGTAGCGATAGGATTGGTGTCATATACGTCGTCGAGCATCATGATCAAGATGGAGGGCGAACTTTTGGGTTCGCAAGTAAGTAAGGATGTCACCGTACCAAGTATCGTCTGTGGTGATGGAAAATAAATGTTCATAGGGAAGAGCATCATTGATGGGAGTATCCTGCGTCCTAGTAGGCAAATCAGAAATGAGTTCAGCAAGGACCAAACCTTTTTTAATTTTTTGGGTGACAAATTCAAGGTCGAATTATTGGAGTATAATGACCCAACGAACGTACTTCCCATTGAGAATGCGTCAAATCAATAGGAAATCCATGGGGTTGGAATCAATCACAACCTTGGTGGAATGCATGAGGATATAATGACGCAGTTTTTGGACCGAGAACACGACACCTAGTGCTAATTTTTCTTCATGTGAGTAGGATACAGGTGGACTGGCAAGGTTCTTACTGACATAATAGATCACATGTTCGATACTGTTGTCATCCTCCTGGATAGGGACACCAGCAACCGAATAGGTGGAAGCGGAGATGTATAGAATGTAATCTCGATTAAAGTCAAGAGGATGGATCAAGGGAGAAGATGTGAGAGCATGCTTGAGGGCATCAAAAGACTCTTGAGCATAAGTATCCTAGACAAAAGGGGTGTGAGATGAAAGAAGTCTAAGGAAGCCATGTGTGGTAGTGGCATAGTCAAGAACGAATCGACAAAGAAAATTAGCTTTACCTTGGAGACTTTGAAGTTGGCGTCAGATACGAGGTATAGGAAGTTCAAGAATGGCTTGAACCTTCCAAGGGTCGAGAGTTATCGCGTCTTTAGACACTATGAAGCTGAGGAGATGACTAGTGGGAACACAAAAGATACATTTAAATGGGCTAAGGCGAATATTATACTTGCGACATCGGAGAAAAATGGTACACAGATCATGAAGGTGTTGCGCCCGATGTTTAGAACGCGCAGTAAGGTCGTCTAAATAGGCAAGGATAATATGGGCTAAGTCATGGAAACAATAAGACATGGCTCGTTGAAAAGTGGCGCTAGCGTTTTTAAGGCCAAATGGCATGACTCGGTAGGTGAAAGTGCCCCACGGACTAATGAATGCGGTTTTAAGCTGATCAACACGATGGATAACGATTTGGTTGTATCCGGAGAAGCCATCCATAAAGGATAAAATCTCGTGCCTCGCATACTCATCAATGATTTGGTCAATAAATGGTGTGGGGAAGTTGTTTTTGGGACAATATTTATTCAGATCACAAAAGTTGGTGAAAACACGAATGGTACCTTGTTTTTTGAGGATGGGAGTTGGGTTGGACACCCAAGTGGTGTATTCGATGGGGTAAATGAAACCAGCCTGTTGGAGCTTATCGATTTCAACTTTGAAGGCTTCATGTCTAGAGGGATGGACGAGTCTCAACTTTTGACGGACCGACAAGGCATCAGGCCATGTGTCGATGTGGTGTTCGATAATGGAAGGATTGAGTCCGGGCATTTCTGAGTAGGACTAGGAAAAAATATCACGGAATTCTTTGAAGAGTTTGGAGTAGGCTTCAATTTCTTTTGGAGTGGAGTGGGCGCCTATGGTGATATGTTCTTCAATCCCTGGTTTGACAGAAATGTGTATTATGATGGTAGGAGAGATATTAGCCATATTGCCTTCTTCGAAAGCGTCAGGTGCAGGGATGGGGTTTTTGAACCAATCAACTTTATCAGGAATGAAGTCTTTGGATTTGAGAGCATATTTGTCATGGGATTGGTGCGAGAGGAAGTACGCACGATGATGCATATTGTCCCATGGAAAATAAGGTTCGGTCATGGCTTCCATGATGTCTTCATCGGACTAAAAGATGGGAAGAGTGGGTGGAATAGAAGGATCTAAGGAGGTAGAAATACGAGACACTTGATTTTGAGGGGAAAGGCTCACATGCGTGTCGGCATGAGGGGTGAAAACGGAACAAGTAGAGGAGTGGGTAGGCGAAACATCAGGGGAAGGCACTAAGGGATCGGTTGCCGGGAAATGTGGTGATGAGGAAAGGTAGGAAATAGTGGTTGACTGTGCGGTCATTTCAGTGTCGGGATAAGAAATGGTAATTGGGGTAGATAGGTGGTCTAGTGTTAGTGAAGAATGATTACGGGCAAGTGCAGCTTCGAATTGGCAGTAGGCGGCTAAGGAAGCCCAATACTCGCCAAGGTGAGGGCAAAGATGGGTATAATGTCCATGGAAATCACACAGAGAAGAAGGGTGATTGGTGCACAAGTGTTTAAGTTTCAGAAGGGAATTAGGTATGGTGACATAGATGTCAGGAATGTCAGATTTTGGAAATGTTTCATTGACCATGGTTTTGAGATGTGGTAATTCAGGACAGGTATGGGTAGCGTGGCCGACAACATCGCACAAGGAACACTTGATGGGATGCTTTGGAGGTCAAGGAGGAGTAGTGGTTGTTGGGGAAACTTGGTCCTTTGATGCCCCCCTGCGAGCTTTTTGATGGTTACCCGACATGGTCGCAACAGGAGTCGGGTCCTTATGAGGGGACTGAGGTACTAGTGTAGCGGGAGAAGCCATGGGTATCGGGTGAACTAGGGTCAAAGCAAGATAAGGTTTGAGTTTACTAGGAAGTGTAGTGGCTGGGGGGTCAAGGTACCAGACGGGTATACCCAAGGTCAAGTTAGGGAGGGAGAGGGTGGCCAAGATGGGGATAGAATGAGCTCCAGGAGGGGGAGCAAGGAAAGGAATCTGACCGACAGGGAAAGGGCCTGGAGGAACGGTCTAGGGAAGAGATTCTGAAGGAAAAAGGGTGGCTAGCAGGGGAAAAAGGCTAGGAGTAGGTTGTGGTGCACAATATTTAGGTTTCTGACTAGCTAAAGTAGGCTGTGAAAGGCCAGTCCAAGAAGATTGCATCATGCAAACATTTGCCATGCTAGGATTAGGTACGGGAGGAGGGTCTAAAAAGGTTCCAAGAAAGGAGGAGTCTTTATAGACACCAGGGGTAACACTGGTCAAAGAATCAATAGTTGGCTTATTGGTGACAGAAGAGATGGTGGACTTAGGGGAGGTCTGAGAGTTTGGTTCATGGTAATTCAATTGGTCAATTGTGACAATTTTTCCATTATGAGGGAAAAACATCTTACGGTGGACTACGAATGGGACGGCAGACATGGCATAGGTGTAACTACACCCCAAAATAATGTTGTAGTCAAGAGGGGCATCGATAACTTCCACATCGACACAAACAGTCTTACCCACAAGGGTGATAGGATAGCTATGAAAGAGGTCGATGGGCTGGGAGGCATGGCCATCCCATGCACGAAGGGTGATTATGGAAGGGGCTAGCTCAGGAGATCCAAGTTCTTTCCAAATTGAAGCAGACGTCACATAGGTAGATGCCCCCTCATTAATAATACACTGAGCGACATTGGCATTTTGGATTTTGACTAGGATTTGGAAAGCAACAGAAGGAGGAAGAGGGAGATGGTCAGACTGATGGGTGTCGAAAACAACCAATTGGTCATCAGCAGGATCTGCAGCACCTACGGCAGATACTAGAGCTTTCTTTTGATAAGGACACGAGTGGAGGAGTTCCAGTGTTGAAATGGTAGTAGGAGATTGTGCCAGATCATCTAATATACTGTACGAATGGGCAGCCCGACCAAAGGCAGCATTTCGGCGTAATGGGCCCTTAGGAGTCTTGGTATGAACCTCAGTTTTGGACAGAGGGATTTGCAAGGGACCATTGGATGTCGACAGAGGCTCTGTAGGACCTGAAGATGGGGACTCAGAGACAGACGGAACGGGAGGCGTGGAATACTAACAAGACCGAGTTTGAAGGTTAAGGTCAACGGTGAGCGGTTGGTTAGAGGCCATCATGAGAATCTAGTAATCGGAGGAACCAGAAGGGGAAGGTTGAGTGGTTACTGGGGCATGAGGTGGTTGAGTGGTCATGAATCCTTGTTGAGGGAAAGGATCAGTAAACACAACAGGTTGAGAAGTAGTTGGATTGGAGGGACAGTAGGGGAGGAGTGTTGTCCCCGAACGATGGCCTCGGACTCCCACATCTGCCGCATTTGTGGTAATAAGGGACAATCGTGAGTGTAATGACCATAAAAACCACAACACAAACATGGATTATTAGTGCAAAGTGGCCTGTCTGGCTTGGGCTGGGAGCCCTGTGGCTAGTTGGCAGTGGTAGGGTCAATACTATAAGGATTGGATCCACGATTTCCAGAAGTGGATTTATTTCCTTTCTTCTTTCTTTGAGAAGGAAGAGGATTAGTTTCCCCCTGCGATGCAAATACTTTCCTGGGAGGGGGTAGTAAGTGCGGTTGCGGGGGTGGGGAAGGCAAGGGAGTGGGAGGTCCAAATGTTGGAGGAGCTGGGACACTAGGGTGTGGCTACGGATAAGGGGTAGGATGGGCAACCTTGAGGTAAGCAGGAGTGTGGGAAAAAGGAGGAGGTATGCCATATCCTGGATACATGCTACCTAGAGGGGGAAAAGTGCCGAAGGGGCTGGCCCCTCCTGGGGGGAAGCCAGAGCCCAGAGGAGGTTGAGCAGAGGTATGTGACAGGCCTCCAACGATACCCTCAACAGAGTGAGATGCCCTCGAGGCATTAGGGCCACCGAACTTAGGGAGGTCAGCAAGGACGATATAAACATAACTAGATTGGGCATAGATAAGGTCATATTTCAAGGCTATTTGGAGGGCGGCTTCTTCGGTTTGGGGAAAATGGGAAACGACATCTTTGCCAATGGGAGGTAAGAGAGAGCGAAGGAACCAGTCCATGTAAACCCGATCTTCAAAGGGGGGAGCGCGACACAAGCTCCATCTTCGTTGCCATTCCTGGACATGAGTGGAAAGGCTGGTCGAAGAGGATTGATGAAAAGAAGTTAAGAGTTTAGTACCAGTGTCGTATCGGAGAGGGAGCTGGAAATAAGATAAAAAGGCTTGGGAAATGGTCACAAATGTGGTATGGGAAGAGGTGGCTTCATCAACATACTATTTAGAAGCTTCGTCAGTAGGCATGCATTGGAAAAATCGAAGATGGATGGAGTCATCGATGATGGAATTGGAGGAACACCACATGTGGAAAGATCGGATATGGTTGGAGGGATCTTCACTAGCAAGGCCTTTGAACTTGGGAATGTCGGAGGGGAGCTTGGTTGGCATTGTAGGCCAAATGACATCGTGGCGAATAGGATCATTGACTAGCTGATTGAAATTGGGGAGACTGAGGCCAGCCATATAAGGGAGTAATGGGGCAGTCGAGGTACGTCTCGTAGGGGTTCCACTAGAAACGGACCCAGCAGTAGAACTGGGGTTAGGGCGAGGTCCTGAACTAGACATGGTGAAGGTAACAGGGGGGAACTAGGAGTAGGGGGAGAACCCGAACAATCAGAGGAAGAGTCGGAGTGTGGACTCGGGGGAGGACTTACTCGATGAATACGGGAAGGAGGAACTCAACCAACTGGAAATTGAGGGTGAAGGCCAAGAAGTCTCCGGGACAAACGCCTTGGAGGCGCAATGATGACGGGAAGAATAAAACTAACAGGGGTAAGGAGGATTAAAATCAAGAGAGATCAATGTCAAAACAAGGGCAGAGAGTTGCAGTGTCAATTGATTTTAAAGGCTTTGCCAGGCAGTGCTAACCAGGCTCTTCTTCACTTAGGGTCAGTGTGTGGCATGCGTTAATTTTAATTGTTTGAACCCAGACGTTTTGAGAGTAAAAGAAAAAGTGTGCTGTGTAACTGAAAATAAATCTATAGTAAATAAGACTAAAAGATCAGAAAATTAATAGCTACTAATGCATCAATCTAACCCAAGAAGGCGGGTCTCTAAAAATTAGTCTATAAGAGGGAAAAACTAATCAAAGCACGCTAAAAAGAGGCCAATAGATCTAAGGTCAGGAGGGATGGGGATCTAGAGGGGAAATCTGCTGAAAAGAGGTGCAGAGAAGAGCAAAGAGGCAGAGGCAAGGTTGCTACTAAAAAGGAGGAGATCAGCTAAAAATATAAGGGAAAATGAGGTGGCCCTAGAAATGAACCCAAACAAAACTATATGAGGTGATTTGAAAAGGGGGAAGAGGTGATCTAAAGATATTTGAAACTAAGGTATCAGATCTGAAAGTAATAAGCCTAAAACTCTGGAAATTCAGACTTCTGAAACAAAAAAAAAACTCTCCCACAAAAAGTGGAGGGTACTAGAGCCCTAAGGAACAAGATTCCCACTTATTTGAGTGAAAAAAATCAGAAACAGGTCTAAACGGGTGAAGACAGAGGTTGGAAAACCCTGACAGAAGCTTCAGACAAACCCAGAAAAGGTGCTGGAAAATTGCAGAAAACAGTGCAAGTCGCAGGTTCTAACCTATTTTGCAGTTCAAGTCGCAAATTTGGGGCAGAAAAGTGCGACCTACAGATCCGGCTCTCTCGGCGGCAGATTTCAGAAAAAAATTTCGTCTCAGCTGCGGCTGATGTCTGTCACCTGCGCAATAAGGCCAGAAACACATGGAAGTTAAAAATTTGACTGTTTGAGGGTTTTAGAGGTGGAAAGCACCATAAAAATAGGAAAAACATAAAATGGAAGAGAAACCCTAGGGTCTAGAATATCTAGATATGCAGGAATATATAAAATGACAGCAGTCGCAAAAGAAAACCCATGTGGAGTCCCCAATTGTTAGTATGATTCTTTCGTCGTAAAAGATCACTTTAGCTACGAATAACAAATAGCCCTAACATCAATTATGGCTACCAAACATCTTTAAATCTACAATTAGATGATCCAAATAATACTGCACAAATCCAGATCTAAGCATAAAAGACATCAAGCAGATAAAATACAATATGGCTCCATGCATCCAATAGATAAGACAAGAACAATGTGTTTAAAAGAATGTTTTATATTATATTAAAGAATGGGGCACCTGAGAGGAAAACAAGAAAGGTGTTTTCCAGTTCTCCTCAATGGGATGGGTTCTTGAAAGTCCTCAACGTTTCAGATCTACAATTCCTCTCTCTTATTGTAGTAGAAAACCCAGACAAACATAGAACTCAATGGGAGCTCACAAGGCAAAAAATGGAAAATGGTGACCAAGAGTAGATCCAGTGTGATCTAATGCAATGAAGGTGACTAATGAATGGGGAAAACCCTTCTATTTATAACAAAATATTGGGGTGCTCTAGAACTCGGTGCATGAATAAAATATTATTAATCAAATTCTAGAATCACCCTTTAGGAATATTTTATTATATTTGTTGGAGGGAAAAGGTCTTTTGACTTCGGTCAATTCCTTTATTTATAAAAAATAAATAAATAAATGATTTATTTATCATTTTAGGGAGATGGTGGGAATATAATTAAATAAATAATGATCTATTTAATTATTTAAAAAATGATTTATTCAAATTTAACTAGGAATATTATTTAAATAATGATTTGAATAACTTATTCCTAGGAAATAATGAAATAAATATTGATTTATTTAATTAATTTCCTTGTTTTGGGTTAAATATGACCAGGAAATATAGACAAATATTATTTTACATGCTGAAAGAAATTTTACTTAGGGTAAAATTGGTCTTACATGGTGTACTTAGGTTCATCTAATGATAATGAGTTAGATGATCAAAAAAATGGTGTAAATATATATATATATATATATATATATATATATATATGAGATAGAATGTAAATACCAAAGTATTTAGTTAAATACCTTATGAAATGGTGTAACCATGTTATACCTATGCCCAAGAAAGAGACAAAATTAGTATTCGTATTGTACATAAAAGCTTGCATAACTATTTTCAAGATTTTGGTGATAGAGACGAAATATATGAGAATTTACTAATACACATCACTAAGTATACCAAAATTATATCCTCAGGTAATTACATGGAGAAATTTTGTGAAGTATAATAGAGAAGAAATTTGAACAAAAATAACTCAAATAAAATATTAAAGCGAGAATATTTGTGAAAGAGAAAAACGAAGATCTCAAATAAGAAACCAAGTAAGGGATTTTAAGTGGATAATAATAAAAGAAAAGTTCTATTAAGTATTCGGTTGGAAGAAAAAACTGAGATTTCAGTTATTGAAGGTCTGATACAACCTAGAAATCAATAGTATACATAAAACTAATATTACATGAACTTACCAATTGCGTAATCGACCATCACATGAATCACCAAGGAGCAGTGGGAAGCTGGCTAGCCATTCCTGTGTTTCAACCAAACACTGTGAGAACATATACTAGTGGACGTAAATGTCATACCAATAATAGTGGACAACGAGATAAAAAAAAAGGGAAATGACATTTCCTCCTGATAAATTAATGCATGCAGGAATTGTTCCGAAGAATTTGTAAAGCATATGTCCCTCGAAACTCTAGGTATTGAAACAAAAGAAAAACTAACTAAAACCCTAACGAAAGCTCTATGAGCTAATAACATAATTAAAATCATAAAAAAAAAAAGCGACAGAGAGACAGTATGAAAGAATACCATCAAATCCTTGTCGTAGTCATATTCGAATGGATAAAGTCCATTTTTTTTCCAAAACGTCTGTAAAATGAAATAAAAGAGTTCAAATAAATTGAAATTGGATGTGTAGGTAGACCAGAAATTCTGAAGGAAGTTAATTTTTCTTACCAATATATCAGTTTAGAAGTAAACATGCATAGTCATTTCGACTTGACATAGACATATAGGAAATTTAGAATAAACTAAACTAAGAAATTTCAGAGATTTATTCAAACTCATTCCATGACAGTAAAGAGGGGAAAAGGTTATAGGAGGTAGACGTCTACCTGGATAAATGAAGAAGGCAGTCTCGACGTGTAGCGTAGAGCCTCTTTAGTACACCATCACCATTCGTGTTGTCCACAACCATACGAGTTACAATAAAATGAGACAAAAAAATTGAAAGGTGAAATGATGTTTGTTGGAAGGCGTCTGGAAAAAATGATAACTGGAAATGAAACATAGTTCAAACTGTGGCTCTTATGGATCCATCAAAACCTAATCTAAACTCTATCAGAACTGTCAATGTGTCAAAAATTGGGAACACTATGAGTTTTCGCATGTCTTAATGGATTACATCCGTGACCACATCATTCAGTACATTAACATTAATGCATACATATCCCAACATATCTGTGTTACAATGATTTTGTATCAAGTGTCATGCGACGAGTACAATATCAGTTAAATGGAGAAAAGATTTTATCCCGAAGTCCAAAAATGACATAATAGACAGAATAATGTATTAAAGAATGAAATCTCATGAAAACCAAACCAATTTCATATAGGGTACATTACTTAAATGTACAGTGACGATGGACTTGTCAATAAGCCATGTTGGAAGAGTTGAAATCCACGTTGGTAGGATTTCACAATTAAAGTCAATAGGTCTTATAAGCATGAGTTCGATTTAATAATTGAAAGATAAATATAAATATTTATTGGGAATTAATTATAATAAGGTATAAATTTATGAAAATTCATTTGAAGGATATCGTGGTAAGAAGCTTCTAAAGGGTTTAACCCTAAGTTAGAATGTGAATTCCGTCAAGGGTAGTTTAGAGTATACCAATTCTTTTAATGAAAATTATATATATAGATCCTATATGGTAGATAAATGTATAGGATTTAAAAGTGGAGAAAATCCTTAGTTATGTCAATAATTTTTATAATTATAGTAGGGGGATGTAAATTTCATGAGAATTTCTCGTGGTCTACCTTTGTAAAAGGCCAAGCGTAAATTTGTTGGGAAAAATACTGAGAGGGGGGGGTGAATCAGTATTTAGGGTAAACTGAAAAATTTACTTTTTCATGCTCTAAAACCCATACGCTACTTTGCTGAAGCCAACTAGCGTATACACGCGGATATCTTTCATGAAACTCGCGTATACCCAGAGATATAATTATGCCATTAGTTCTTCACTTACATAATTCCATCATTCATTTATTTGATGTTCTATAAATAGTAAACATGTGCAGTAAGAACATAATAAACCATCACACAAAGCATCACACATGAACACCAGGATTTTTAGGTGGAAACCCAAGTCGGGAGAAAACCACCGCTGCAGTTGCTTAGCCTTTAATATTTTATTATAGAGAAAAAATCTTACAACATATGTGCTGGTGCAGACTCTACCAGCACGCAGGCACCCACCTGCGCTCTTTTACCAGCCTCTCCTGGAAGGGAGCTCCAACCCCCTGACTTGTTTACCAGCCTCTCCTGGAAGGGAGCTACGACCCCCTGCTCTCGTTTACCAGCCTCACCTGGAAGGGAGCTACAACCCCCGGCGAAGGCTACAACCCTCGGCCACCACCTTGGACCACGTTTCATCAATTTTCACTTGGATCCAACAACTTAATAGAACAACACTTAGAGCACGTTTCATCCTTATTTTTAATTTGGACCCTTTCCATACTTTTGCCCCAACACAAACATACATCACCTGTAGATGAGTATCAACACGGATCGAGATGGTAGAAACACGGCGGAAACCGGATCGGTGTTCTCATGCCCTTATTCAGCAAAGCCTGGTTTGCATACGCGCGCTCCTTTCTCTGATGTTGCGTATATACGCGCTTTCTTCCTCATCAACCAGCGTATACCTCAGTACATATTTCATTGCGCATACGCGCTTTCTCTTCAGCGAAGCCGCGTATATACGTGCTTCCTCTGCGGCGAAGTAGCGTATAGATCTTCAATCATTATAGAGCAGCATACTTCTTCAGATCAGATGTTCAGTTCAGATTTAACCCTTTACTTCAGACAGATGTTCGCCTCATCATAGATCCAATCACTCCATAAACAGATCTAGCAAATACAGATACATTTCAGATCTAGATATCCCGCTTCATCATTTCAGATCTATCATCAAACCTTTACCCTTTCCATACAGATATACTTCACAGAGAAGTATTCATTTAAGCTCAGACATCTTGCACCCTCACTCATGATTTTCACAATGAATTTCTACTCCTTATATAGGTTTATCCTTTTTCAATACCATGGGTTAAAGCAATACCATGAGCCTTCAATACCACGGGCCAAAGCAATACCATGAGCCTTCAATACCACGAGCCAAATCAATACCATGAGTCTTCAATACCACGGGCCAAATCAATACCATGAGTCTTCAATACCACGGGCCCTTGTTTTTGCACTTTATGAGTACTTTTTGCCATACGCGACTTTTCACGTTCTTTCCCACGTGCGTACGTGACTTCCCCTAGACATATTCACGTATGCCTTGAGACATACTCTTTTCATCATATATTTAGCACATGATGACTTCTTTTCTTCACTGCCTTCTGTACATACTGTAGATACATCATATTTAGCTCATCAAGAACATATTCTAACAAGCACAACTTCACCAAGTAATTTGCCATTTTCTTCATCAAGTGAGTTGCCATTCAATGACAACACTTAGCATCATATTGCTAACTAACATCATATCACATCAGACACTTAGCATCATATTTCTAACAAACATCATATCACATCAGATTTACATCGTTTACCAAGTCCATCAAGTCAAGAATAACTTCATCAGGTGTATTGCCATCAAGGACAACACATGTCAACTGTCACATGTCTTCATCTTCATTTAGTGGGTTGCCATGAAGGACAACACTCTGAATCATATTTCCAACAAAATTCATAGACAAGGGAAAGTCCTAACAATTCGTACTTCTTTAAAGTTCCTATACAGTAATTGACTGTTCTAATTATTAAAGGAATAGGTTTGAACTAAAGAAATTTTACAGTAATATAAGT
>JAXQQM020071744.1:0-86364 GCA_034641835.2 Pinus albicaulis
TATGTGGTCAAGTCCTGAAGTTTATTGCACCATTTTTTGATGATCTATATGCTCTGAAAATAAGTCATATAACACTTAATTTCTCATCTCTTAGCATTGGTGATGAGGATTACATCTTGTGACATTGTTTAAAGTGTCCTTAAAGCAAATCAATACACAAGGTTGACAGAGCTTGAAGCAATTCAGGGTTTCAAATCCCTCTGAAGGAAAACCAACAACATAATAAGTCCAAAAATCTAGACTATAAGGCTAGTGCCACACCTGATCTCAGACTAAAGCATCCTTAATCTACACCTAGCCCATCTAACACAAAATTGTGTGTTCAAACTTAATTTCTTCACTTTTTGAGCATGATAATGACTCCTTCTAGGCGAGAAAGAGTGCATGCTACAAATTATAAGTTGCCATAACATATTTATCATATTTGAAGATTTAACAGAAAGCATCATGAACTTTGTCTGATATGGGTTTCAGAACTGTACAGGATATGTTCGGTTGTGCAGATATGCTAGAGATGGATAGAGTGGTTATAGACAGTATTAAGAAGCTTGAAAATATCGATCTTTCTTTGCTACTTTGGCCTGCAGCAGAGATTTGCCCAGAAGCTACTCAATATTGTGTTCAGGCACAAGATCATGGTTTGGATATGGTACATTTGTGTGGGGCTCCTCCTTGATCCTGAATCAAACATTAGATAATCCATGCTCCCCCTTGTCGTGGCTCTTCCTACAATTGCTCTTCTAGCATCCACCCTTTACATAATTACTATGTTCTGTATCCTCCTTTCATGCAACTGCCCTTCCACATCATTAGAACTTCCATTGCTTTCAGACACAACTTTTTGTTAATGAGGGGGTTTTTAGCCTTGGTGGTTTTGAGGGATCACAGGCAGGGGTTCAAATATCCATCCCCCACTCCATGACCTCTTTACTTTCGTCTCTAGAATTTTCTTCACCATGATGTCCTGTTGCTTATAATCTTCAATCACAAGGTACTCGTCAGCTATTGAACCAAATTGTTAAGAGAAACAAAGGATGCTGAGGTGAAAAATCTGCAGACAGTGCACTGCAGAAATGACTTTGATCTGAATAAAAACTCCTTCCATTCTTACCCCATAAGGAGTCACCATCTTGCACACTCATATAATTAAGGGAGGCCTGAGTTTAAGCCTTGCAAGTGTAATGCCCCCAGTCACCTACTGTGGTGTTTAACTACCTATGTAACCCATTATTTTGTGATTTTTTCTTCAATTCACCTCCTGTAACATATGTTATCTGTGTTTAATGCATTCTATGATGCATTTCACTCATATACAGGAATGCAATTTCATAATAACACCATTTAGATTACTATTCACATGCAGCACATAATAATATATAATTAATTATAACAGAAGTCATAACAACAAAGAGACACGAATTGGCTGCAAATCTTCAGATGTTCCAACTTCCACCCAGCCATAGACCACGATGCTCACATTTCTCAACAACGGGTCACCCCTGGGCTGGGGCTTCGATTCCATAGGAAAATGGCTTATCTAAAGCTAGGTACATACCATTACTGTACATAAGCAGTTCAATGTCTCAAACCCAACAACATCCAACCAATAAGCTCATTTCCCCATTAACACCACAACCAAAGTAGTGCAACCCCTTTTCTACATCCATAGTCCATCAGCACATGCCACTACCCTTCCAAGGTGTCCAACTCGACCATCCAGGGATGTTCCAAAGCCTTGTGGTTTCCAGGAGTTCCAACGGCCTCACGGGTCACCAGCCTAAACATAATATGTACATCACACATAGGGGTCATCCTAGGGGTGTTACAACAGGCTTCATGATGAGATTAAATGTGAAGTACCTTATAATAGTGCCATTTAAAACTTTTATGCTTTTCCTTGATATTATCAATAATAATTACTCCCAACCCTTTATTCAAGTAGAAGAACATTCCCATCTTTTCCAGCATATCAAACCCTTATTGGAAAAGCAGATCAGTTGCTATGTTTTGATGTTTCGGGTAATGATTTACGTTTCTAGATGTGAACCTGCTTGTAATTTCACCAGCTTCGTCTATAATGCAATTTAATCTTGAATGCAACATAAACCCCTTGACTACTCATCCAGGCTCTGACGATTATGGAAAAGTCCTCTTCCAATTCAAATGAGCAAATCCTATTTGAAAAGACAGTTTTAATCCCTTGGTCATGCCTCTGTCTTAGCTAGATTGTTATAGTTTCCCATAGGTCTATTGTGTCTTAAATATCATCCTTGTCTCTTAGTTTTATTGTTACGGCGAGTACCACTTCCTTTGTCAGGGATGGAGGATTCGAGCTACCTTGGTTTTTAAATTCAACAATCATCTACTGGGGGATTTTGTCTCTCTAGACACTGTGGCTTTTACTATTTCAATTATAAATGTCCCCACGCTTGCTACTAGTCTTTCTCAAGGGCTTCCTCATAGATTGATATATGAAAATCCTTATGTTTCTTTCTAACCAAACTTCCATAGCTGGCAACATGTTTCCAAATTTCTTTAAGCTTTGGGGATTGTGATATCATATGCCAGTTTTGAAAGAGTTATGGTAACAAGGTAGGAAATCTCCAGTTGAGGTCATGTTTCTCTCTAAAATGACTTGAAATACAACAGGGGTACTCACACATAAGGAGCAGAGGCAAAGGGGGCATGATTAAGAAGGGCCAAGGAAACATTTTCCTCAGGATATGATCCCGTGTTAGGTTGTTTTTCAGTAGATAGTTGTAATAAAGTCTTTGCTTTAGTCAAGTCCTCCTTCACCCAAACCTTCTTCCAGGTTTTGTTGAAGTTGCACCTTCTTTCATGGCCTCTCTTTACCGTGTACAATCCAATATTGGAAGCTCTCCATTTTCAGTCATCATGTCCCCCCTTGTTGGAATTCTGAAATTTATAGGATTTTTGTTGAGTGTTTTGTTGCATCTCTATTGATCTGGGTTCTAAATTCCTCCAATATTTTCCTATGTCTCTCCTTAAGGGTGTCCATCTTCAACTTCATACCTAAAGTTCCAAACACTAGATCCCAAGAGTTGTTGTAAGGGCCTCTTTGGACTTGCTAAATCTTCCATGCTAGAAAATGTTATCTTCAAGTTCCATGAGTTCTCACAAACTTAGCCTTGGATCCATCCTTGCTATCCCAAAAAATATAATACTCAATTATGTCCAGGTTGTATCAAATGAAGCACAGATGAAGGAGCAGGCATTCTGGGGATATGGTGCCTGTGTAGTTTGCCTTAAATCTTGTTTTCTTCCTTGCAAATATGTCAGACCATCTTTTCCATTAAAGCCTTATTAATCCAATCCCCCATAACATAGACCCAAGCTGCTGCAAGCCTTATACACTCTTCTAGGCCAACAAGATACTATTTTTTGGTTTGTTATGTTCCTTATCGGACTACACATTTGCTGATATTTTCAGAATTGGCCAATTGTAGAATATACTTTGACAGTTGTAGTTTGCCAACTAGAGAGTCATTTCCCTTTCCAAATTGTTCCTTTACTAGATAATCCTTTAATAATATTTTTCCAAAAAGGCAGACAGACACACTGATTTTGTCATGACATAGACACTACTTTTGTAATCTCAAAGACACTTATCACTGTTACAAACACCCTGAAATACTTAAAAACATCAATTTCTTTGTAAACTGTAGCCAAATTTTCAAAAGTTTGTGTTTCAAACTTCTTTTCCTCTGTCTCCTGTGGTTCAAAATTTTAATTAAAGTTGTATTCATTCAATGTCACTTGGAAGTTGGCACATTAAAGATGCTCTGTGACTTCTCTGTTTTGTGCCTGAGCTTCCCGATATTCTGTCCACTCTTATCAAGTTTCAAGGTCTACAGGATGAGTGGAAAATCCTTGCATTCATGTATATATGTGATGGATGCTGCTCCATTGGCCATAAAGTCATTGGTGATATTGATGTTACAAGAAACTCAACTGCCAATGTGGGACTTATTAGCCCTCCACATCATGATATTTATTCCGTTGAAGATATAGCATAACTTATTTATGATTTTAAGGAAATCATAGAGTAATGACTTAAATGAAATTATAGAGTAATTCGGTCTTCAAATATATTCCTCCTCCTTAAATCACGTGAGCCAAACCCAATTTCTCTTTAAATGGTGAATGTAGGGACTTTAGACTGGGAATTCTAGCCTTCAAGGGGAATATATGGGTTTGTACATGCCTGCAGATTTTGAAAGAGAATAAATGGGTTACCACATACAATATGTAGTCTATGAAATATAAATGAAAACTCCATGCAAGGGGCTTCTCTTCAAAGGAGGCCCACAAACCAAGTGTGAAATCTCCATGTCATGAATACCAATGCTCCTCAGGTTCCTCTAATGGAATTGTAGGAAGATACCCCACAAAAGGTGGGTAATATTTCAAATTAGCTGAAAAAAAAAATTTGTAATACATCCAAAGCAAGGTATACAAGTTGACTTCCAAAATGAACAGGTTGGTCTATTCCAATTTTGTCAGTTGGCTCATCAAAACGTTTTCCAATGTGGCACATGTACATATACTTATATATGCACCCTAAGTCCCCTTATCACAATAATTATGGATCAGGATGGGAGCATTCCTCTCTCTTTGAGGTCTGTGCTATTGAACAAGGGTTGTTTGGGATCCATTTTCCTTTGGATTATTCTCTCAAAAGCAACTAAAATATGCCAACGAGTCTGCTACTTGACCTGTGCTAAATGTATGTAAGATGCATCAGTTTCATATTTTAATCCTCAACATCTTTGAAAACTTATCCTTATTTCACATAGTAATATGAAGGCCTTTCAAAATTATTTGTTTTCTAGTAAGCATATTCAACAATGCCAGTACTGCTTTTCCTAAGAGCCTCAATTCCAAGTTTTCTATAGGTGAAAAAATGTTGCTTGTCCTGGAACGTCAAGTATTATAATGATGCCACTATCTCCACTTGGAAGGAAATACTTAATTTGATCTAAGGTTTGTATAAAAATACCATTTCCAAACACCACTCTTAATGCAAAGAGTATCATGTAGAGTGCATCTATGTACAAGTTTCTTGATTCAATGATGACAATCTATTTTCTCAACAAGGCTTTATTTTCCATATCATTGGATCAAACAAGGTATTTCACAAATCGAATAAGGAGGTCCCAAGTATAATCCCATCTCCAACTCTTGAAAGAAATGTTGCATTACTTTACAAATTGTAGCCTCATCATCAACTCCACTCTTTCCAATAATTATTTGGACTTTCAGAATAGTTTTCTCCCCTTGGAGTTCTCACTTCCATGAAATATCCTCTGAACACAATCAAATTCCTTCGCAAGGGTTTTCCTATCACAAGCAGGTGCACATTGTTGAAAAACATCATTTACCCTAATTGTTCCAGTGTTCTCTTACAAGCCATACATATGAAAAGCATTTTGGATGACCCTGGACAACCCTTAATACTGATACCCATGCTTATTTCTCCTTTACCGATTGCAATATATGTCTATGTCTAGTGGGAAAAAAGATCACAGACTACCCATCAGCAAGTATTCACTTGAAAGTCAAGTTTGCTCCAAATAACACACATGTAAAGGCTACATAATCCACTCTCCGTGCTACAAACTTCACAGCTGCAATCATCCATAGGAAGCTGATTCTAACATGTTATATTTCTACATTGTTTGTGGCCAAAGATCTCAAGGAATGCTTGAGTGACACTGATATCTGTATGAAAAAATTCCTGAATACTTCTAACTAATTATGTGTGCCCTTTCACCAAGTAGAATATGTGCTTCATCAACATCATCAAACCTCAAACCTCAATTTCCCTTCCAAGTTTTTCTCTATAACAATTTTTGTGAGTCCTGCTTGCCGGACACCAATTACAAACTTTCTTTCACTTGAAAATTCACAACAATTGAATTTAAATTAGCCTCACATGGGTTGTATTTCATTTTTAGTATATTTCGCTTGATTATTTCTTTATACAATCTTCCCACTTCTCTTATCCATGTTCCGGCGTTCCTTTGCACCTCTTGGTGCAATTGCTAGTTATAAGAATATTTAAGATTCTGGATCTATCGATATGAGATGGATATTGCAATATAAATCTGAAGGATTCATGAGATTACTTCATGTTTGATCAGATTTTTTTAATGATAAATGTTATCTTGCAGGAAAATTTCAAAATTTGAAGTCATATTAATTCAATACATTGATGCAAATTCATACGTTGATGCGATGTATATGATGGCAATTTCATTTTTTTACAGTTACTTTTAGTTTAATTATATCATTTAGCTCGATGCTTTCCATATATTCAACACTTTGTCATTTCCATGTTTTAGTGAAACTATTTATGGTTTGATACTCTCATACAACCTTTATCAAGTTACATGCACCCTCATTAGAAAAAAACAAGAGAATTTTGCTTGCCATGACTATATTTCTTTGTCATTGTTGACTTAAGAAAGTCTTTTAGCTAAGAAACTAGTTTCAAGGTTATGGCATAACTTGTCATATAAATTGAACAAAATTTATATCCAAAATGTTAACTTGTAAACTACTTAGCTGGTTTTAGGATTTCCATTTAAAATCTATTTTAGTTTGAACTTTGAACAAGTTGTTCCATAGACTTGAATATTAAGAGATTTTGGTGTAAGGATTAAAAATTAGCCCGTAAGGCCTCTCAGTTATTCATTTATTTTATCTGAATATAACATTTACTATTAAATTAGAACCACTCAGCACAAATACGTCATAGATCAAGATCATACTTTGTAGAGTGTCGTAGAATAAAAATAGGAGCAAGGACACTGAGTTCTTTCAGTTTTCCTGGTTCTTATTCCTTTGGTGTATCTTTGCACCTTTAGGGGCAATTGCTATTTTAAAGTCTAATTCTTTAAAGGGTGCTAGCTCAATGGAAGAGCACCTGCTTTACAAGCAGGAGGTTGGTGGTTCGATTCCATCGTGCCCTGATATTCATATATAGGGAATGAAGAAGATCAGTTTTTGGTGACGGATGCTCTTTTGACCATCACCAATGAGCTTATGGTGACATTTTTCGACCCTCACCAAAATATGAAATGGTGATGGTCAACGAACGCCACCATATATACACATCAATAATGACGACCATTAAAGGTCTGTCACCATAAATCGTTGTTGTTGATATGAAATGGTGAGGGTCACTGTTTGTCATTATAGTCATTATTCGTGACGGACCTTGATGTCACCAATGAGTTTATGGTGACGGTCAATGAACGTCACCATATATATGCACCAATAGTGATGGCCATGAAAGGTCCATCACAAAAAGTCGTTGCTATTCATATGAAATGGTGACGGTCACTGTCCGTCATTATAATCAATATTCGTGACGGACCTTGAATGTCACCACAACACATACTTTCGGCGACGCCACCTTTGGTGACGTTCAATTTTTTGGTAATCTAGGCTAGTCGTTCGTCACCATTCCTCATATGAAATGGTGACTGGCCAATTATCCACACTATAAATCATTATTGGTGACGGACTGTGAATGTCACCACAACACCTATACTTTCGGCGATGCCACCTTTGGTGACGTTCAATTTTTTGGTGATGGAGGCTATTGTCCGTCACCATTGCTCATATGAAATGGTGACGGTCACTATTCGTCACTATAAATAATTATTGGTGATGGACCTTGAATGTCACTACAACACCTATACTTTCGGTGACGCCACCTTTGGTGATGTTTAGTTTTTGGTGACGAAGGCTCTTTTGACCCTCACCGATGTGTTTTTTTCTTTGTAGTGAAAACAACACATAAATTCAATTAGATAATGAAAATATAAATAAAATATGAAGTAAATATTATGTCTCGAGATGGATAGGGAGAACTCCGTGATGGACTTTGAGAAATATTATGGACTGAGCTGGATTTTGAAGAATTGTCCATTTGATATAATTATGATATTTTCTCCCTACATTTGAGCAAAATCAACAATAAATTTTGGTGCACACAACTAAAAGTAATTTTGGTGCCTTAAAAATGGACTTCTTGTTATCAGTGCTAATGTACAGATCACTGCATCGGTGCATTTTAGTTACTGCGCATTGGTGTTGTATTATAAATGGATGCATCGGTGCAGTGCTATTAAGTGACGCATTGGTGATGAATAACCACAAATAAAAAAACAACAAATCTATTTTCTTTAAGTGAAAATAAAGCGGTAAATTGAAAAATGGGTGGCAAAATATTTTTGAAAATCTAATTTCATAAAACAATTCTTTAAATACTAAATAATTTTCATTATTTCACTATTTTTGCAAAAAAATTCAACCAAAAATTTGCAGGAGACATACCTGGAGCAACAGAGCATGAGAGCACTGTGGAGCAGTGAAATATGTTTAAAAAAAAGTATTCAGACAATCAGAATTCCAAACCTCTCGTGATTTAAACCCTATAGCATACAATTTCAAACGATCTCGTGATTAAAGTTTATTGTTTTTTTTTACTTTTTATGCATATTTTTTATGCAGTAAGAAAAAAAAATCAATTTCTTTTTCATTTTCAGAAACAAAATAAAAAAAGAAATCCATTTTTACCCTAAACCCTACATTCTTTTTTATTCTGCCCTTTCTTCTCCCTATTTCTTTGATTTCAGAATTAGGGCTTTTTATTTTAGATTTATAGGGTTTGTATTGCTATATATAGGCCTATGACATCCAACCCATGGGATGACCTGCATATTCAGATCCCAATCCATGTCGACCATTGCGTGAATTTTTAAAAAACATAATTTTTTTTATCGGTGTGCACGACGTAACTTAGCGCACCGGTGTGTTGGATTATCCCAACACACCACATAAACTAGGGGAATTTTGAGGTATAAAAAGGGCCTCCTAAAGAAATTTTAAAATAATAGTGGAAATAATAAAATAAGATTTAATTACATCATCAAATTTTAGAGGGAAAAAAGAAAAAAACTACTTTTTCAATTCACATTTTCAAGTTATCTCCCAAAGTGTTTACTCAAATTTCGAGCAGGAATACTCGTTGGATGAAAAATTTAATTCCCCATCCAAGGAGTATCCATGTTGCATACTTTCGATGGGTCTTGCTACACAAAAAATGAGAAACACATGAAAAATGTGATTGTAATCATGTTTTTTATGTATTTCTCATTTTTCTTGTAGCAGGGTCCATCGAAAGTATGCAACATGGGTAATCCTTGGATGAGGAATTAAATTTTTCATCCAACGAGTACTCCCGCTCGAAATTTGAGTGAAAAATCTGGGAGATAAGTTGAAAAAGTAGTTTTATTATTTTATTATTTTCTAATATTTTTACCCTTTTACTTAAAAAATGGTGAATCATCTCCATGGTTAACATCATCATCTTGAATCCTATTGGTTCTTATAAAGTTAATATTTGTTGTACATTTTTCTTAGGAGGCCCATTTTAGACCTCAAAATTCCCCTAATGAGTCTGTGTGATAAAAAATTTAAAAACAAATTTTTTTAATCAGTGCGCCATATGTGAAATAGGGTACCGGTGCTCTATTTCGTTATCGCATACCACACTCATGTTGTTTCGCAAAAAAAAATTATTCTGTTAATCGATGCACCATGTAACATAAAATGCACTGCACCGGGTCTCCTAGTTCACAGAGAGAACCTCATGGTGGTCCCTTGTTTGTGCGGGGCGTTTATGCTACAAAAACTAACACTGGACGATTTTTATTATTTTTTTTGTGTAAATCAATGCAGTGGTTAACATGTAATGCACCAGTGCTCCTTGTTGACACAAAGCACCGTACAATGTGTTACAATGTTTTGGCAGTGCGTTTATAAGAATAATACGCACTGATGTCGGTGCTTACTATTATCACAAAATTACTTCTGATAGGTTGCTAAACAGACAATCTCATGTAACTGTTTCAAACCAATATTGTGACTGAGGCTTAGCCTTCTTAGTTTGAGAAGGCTCTCTCAAGGGTTAATGATATTGAATAAAGATGTAGATGGCTAACTCTATTTAAGAAATAACTTGCTTATGATGAGTGTTGGTTTAAAATAATATCAGTATGTAAACATTGGTCTTATGGAGTTAACATTTTTAGTGATTCAGTGAGTTCACTTGACATGGAAGCTAAGGCAGGTAATATTTTTTAGTAGTAGGACACACACACATGAAAAAGGAAAATACATAGTCAATTCATCTATAAAGGAATTCAGAGCATTGCATGAATGAATTCAGAGTATTATAAATGAAAACCACTGCAAATGAGATACATAAAAGGTATATATAAGGTAGGTAGGCACTAAAAAATCGTTCAAAATCTCAGGTTGGTCAAGTAACAAATCTTTGTATTACTGAAACTGTCAATTTACAATAAGCTGCAATTTTCCAAAAATCTCCAACCCTTGACAAATTCGACTCAATGGCCTTTAATAGACTTGCTACATCATGAGATGATTTTCCTCCTGGCCAGATTCATCGAATTTTTACCTAATGACACCTTGCATAACCATAAAACATCAAATTAATGACAAAAAGACAGTTATCCTACTCGACAGTCCTTTTCCTAATAGGACTCAAACTACTCATTATTGTCTTTAACAACCTTACCTTCTAAAGTAATTATATATTTGACAAGTATTCTTTCACATGTTCGAATTGAGGTGATGGGATTGATCACTTTATGACCACTTAACTGACCTCCTCTAAAACTAGAAACAAAACCTTGTTTTTTAGTCAAATGGTCTTCTTCTTCCACGAATGCTTTGGCTGCCAATTTATCTTCAATTTGTGGTCTTTGAGTGCAGAATAATTTCTTGTCATGGTTCTTAACACTTCAATAATCTCTAGATGTCCAAAAATGCTCCAAAACCTGCTAAAAAGGCTCAAATACAATACGCTACGAAAGTAAGGCAGTTTCGTAGCGTACTTTCGTAGCACTGCAAAACATGCCCTTTACCCTCAAATTTTTTGATTCTTTCATTTTGCATAGTCTTCATCATCATTAGACACATATCCACACGAATTTAACCTCTTGTCAGTAACCAAAACTGGTTAAAAAAGTAAAAAGAACAGTTACAGTAGTTTCGTAGTGTTTTGTTGTCCTTCAAGCCCAAGCACGCTACAAAACTGCTGAAAAGTGCTGAAAATCCATATTTTTATGTAATTTTGAAAATTGAACCCTATAAGTGCCAAACTATTGTCTCTAACATGTCATTAGCCGTCAAAAACCATAAACCAACTCACCTTATGATCCTTGAGGCATTTCTTCCTCATTAATAATTAGTTGAGCTATTGGCTCTTCAAGCACTGTCATTTTAAGGCCTTTTTTATCTAACTCTTCATGAATTAGTTCAAGTTTCTCTTGAAGGTATTTAACCTGGTATTTCAATATTCTATTGGTGGCTTTCAACTGTGTGTTCATCCTCCTGACATTTTTGGCCTCTTTCCTTGCCGAAATGGTCCATTTGATAAGTTGTTGTGTATTATCCAAAGTTTTGGAAACAGTGTCAACCTGTTCTTCCCAAAATGTCTTCATATTTTCAAATTGAATTTTATCTACACTGTGTTTCCTTACTTCTCTTTTCATAATAGCGATTTCGTGATTGGCCAATTTCATTTTTTCTTCAAGGAGCTGCAACTCTGTTTTTTCCATCACCTTCTCTTTTCCCTTCTTTGATTTGTTGATTGTATCTTTCTCTGTATGTGATGAAAGGTCAATAATATCTTGAGGTAGCTGAGATGTGTCAGTAGGTGGTTAAAATTATTTACTTCTCTCTAATATCTTCTTAGTGTTAGGGTCCTATAAGTATAGGATTCATAATTTGGAATTGACTTATGATAGTCTTGTAAAATATGTACATACTTTTCTTTCTGCAAGTTTTTTTCCCATATTTTGTAAAAAATAAAAAAATAAAAAATCAAAAAAGAGGGTAAAAGTCCTAAAAGAAAGATCAAAGGACTTAGAAAAATATAGACCCCAAAAGAAAAATAAATAAAACATGAAAGTGTGCAAGTCCAAATGCCACTACTTTTTACTTTGTTATTGATGATTATGGCAGAGTGTCAATAAATTTCATAATCCATGATGAGTTGAACTACTTAAACTTGACTTTTCATGATTTCAATTTTATTGTTGTAGAATAGTGAATAAAGATTAGTCAGACATTTTAATCCTGACTAATTAGTAGATAGGTAGAGAATAAAGAGGAGCTCATCAGTTTAATCTGAGCCCTTGGATGATATAAGGTAGATTTAGATAGTTTTTATGCTTTCAAAAGAATAAAATGTTTCAGGGTAGCAAACTCAAATGCACCTGCAAAATTGAAGAAAAAATGTTAGATTAAAGTTGGGTAGGTATAAAGAAGTGGGAAAAGCATGTAAATATTCATCACCGAGCAAATAATCACTAATTTCCCCTCCCTATAGTTATTTTGCATTCTAGACTTTCAGTCAAAAAAGCTCAGAGCATTTCTATGACTTCTGTTGGGACAGGACTCAAGGCTCAATGACTGACAAGTTAAAAGTGTTGAATTCCTATATTAAATCCCTAATTATCATCATTTACACTTCATACACTCATAACTATTCAGTTTCATAAGTAAGCACCTTTTTTACTTAATGAAATATGAAATTCCCCATTTGACTAACTTCCTTCATTCATAAAAGCATAAAATTCCCCAAAAGCATTATATCCTAAGTTAAAAGTGGTGAAATTATAAATCATAAAAGCTTTGCTTTGATATTTTCACTTTACTTAGTCATGTAATTGTATTTTTGGTGTATTTCATTGTCCCTTGTCATATTAACTTCTAAATCTATATTTTAAATCCCTAAAATGACCTTTTCCTATTAATATAATTCCCTTTTATATTAATACCCTTTAAACCCACTATTATAAGCTTTTTTATCAAACTAGTTATCCACATGTGGAAATAAAAAATCCCAATTACAACCCCTTTGTCATAAAACTAATATTGTGTAAAAAATCCTGCCCCCTATAGTCTGTTAGCCATCAGTAAACTTTGCTGCAGTAGATGATGGCTAATTTTGTTGTGTGAACCTTCAAGAGATTATTTTCATAGAAAAATACTCATTCTTGAAGCCTTTTGGTGTCTTCTGACTTAAGAGTAATCTTCACTGTTGTTTCCTTCAAAAGAGCATTCCAAGAAGCCTTGCTAGTCCCAAGAAAACTATTTTGAAAGCCTCTTATCCCTCCACCACTCATTTCCATCATTTCACATTAAAACACCCTTTTTCCCTTTTAAATCCATTTCCCCCCTCTCACAGGGCTTGTATTTTCCCCTTATTCACTTCCAAATTCATCCAAAATCCCTTCTAACACTTGTCCTTCCCTTCATAAGATTCAAAATCCTCCTTGTTAGCCTACCGAAAGCCTAAATTTGGCCCAGAAACGCATATTTTGGTCCAAAAAAGGGCACTTTTTACTAAACAGGGTTTAAGCCCCCGAGGGCTTAAAATTTCAGCCCCTATCGTAATATGGCTCTGTTCGGCACTCGAGTGCTTGAGCTCCAGTCCTCTATTTCCATCCCCTTCCACTAAGCCCCGGGCTCTACGCATTTTCCATGCAACCGCACCCTCATCCACCACATTAACCCTTCATCCAACCCCAGCCATTGATCCCACCCAATCAACGGCCATCGATCACCCCTGCACTTCCATTTCTCTGACCCATCACTCTGCAGTGTTCTCTCCTCTTTTACTCCCAACCGTCTGATCAATAGATCTAACAACTCGAATCTTAGTTCGCCCTGGCCCCACTCCATCCTCTCCCCACACCTTGGTATTGTATCGCACGATGCACTGACCGTCGATCTGCATGTCTCCTCACAGATCGGACGACCAGGATCTTATCACACACCAACTCATCTACCCCCCCTTTCGTGCATTTCAAACATGAAAAAGGTGGTTTTTCTGGGGTTACGTGTCACCTCCAGAGCCATGTCGCGTTCACTTGGCTCAAAACTTCTCACTGCCCTTCCGCTACATGAAAATCGCCTCATGTTTTCCACCACCCACCTCCATTTCTCCGTGCCAATGAAAATTTTAAACCTCCTCCTGCATTCCACCTCTCTGCAACGCTCCTCCACCACCATACTAAGCCTCTGAAGCAGTTTTAGCCCAGTCACAGGTTTTATTAACAGTTTGATGGTTTTTGCAGGTATTTAAATGGTGTTAAAGGGGTTTTAAAGCCCTCCTGCCGCCTGTTAAGAAGCTCAGGGTCGAAGATGACGATCCTCAACCCTGCAAAAATAGGAAAGGAGCCATCGGCGTTTAAAACTGTGATTTTGTCAACAGATCATGACTGCCAACCTTCAAGAAAACCCTCTGTGAAAACCTCTGAGCACCCAAAACACCTGTAGAATGCAAAAGAAAAGAAACAACACAGTAAGATAGAGCAAATTCAAAGAGTATCAGTTCCAGATGAAGGTTTAAATCATGATTGAAGATCAGAAGCCCTTAAACCACAAACTAACAGCCTAAACAGTCAGAAAAAGGCCTAAAGGAGATCAATGAGGCTTAATAAGCCTTAAAGGTCGAAGTCTGAGGCCCACAATAGCAAATAAGCAGCCAAGGACAGACAAGTCAAAAGAGGAAAGTTAAATGCCACCTTAGCAACACATTTTACTTCACCAGAAACTTAAATGACACCTATGACCTCTCCTACACTCAAACGGACAACTTGATAGTTACTCTGCTGACAAACCCTCTTTAAATCTGTCAGAACAGTTATTAAGCAGACATGGGGGTTGCAAAACCAAAAAAATGACAGTTTTCTTGTTCCAGAGGTCAAACAGGGTACTTCATACCAAGATAGCTTCAAAGGACAGGCCTTAGAGTTATTACCAGCTTGCTAGTTGGTTTCAGATTCAACTAAGAGCAGATAAAGTGGTACAAACAATTATTGCTATGATTATTAAGAAAAATGGGCATTCAAATACCTCTTCCCCTCTGTCTTAATTAATATTTATTACCATTTCTGCAACACTCTTCCTCTTTGCACCTATATGTATTCATAGAAAACTCATTGTAAAGGGTTGGAAAATTGTTAATTGTTGAACTGTTATTGAGTAAGAGTTTCTAAGTAGTTGTAATATAGTAGGCTGGGAAGACAAGTATCAGACTGTAAAAGCTATTGGACTCGAAGTATGTAACTGGTCTTAGACATCAAATAGACAAGCAGATTCACTGGATCCTGATCTAAATCATTGGTGATGTTTTTCCTTATTGTCTCTGTTGCTTCTTATGTTTTTCACTTTTTTCATATTCTTTGATAAAGAGCAAGAAATATAGATTAGGATTTACTTCTAAAGTACCCTAATTCTGACTGATAAGCTTTATCTTTATGTTGTCTTCTAAATGTGTGTTTGAGAATGAATTAATAGAGTATAACTAGTCAAGAAATGTTGGTGAGCCCATGTTTTGCTGAGTAAAACTTGAGACATTGTTCTTGAATGATATTTTCACTGCATGCTAAGTAGAGTCCTAATCAAGGAAGTTTATGGTTAGCCCTGTCCCTTGTTTAGTCTTAAAAAGCTGTTTTGAAGATTTCCCTTAAGATTATGCCAAAATCAGAATAGGTTAAAAGTCCTTACCTGATCTTAGGCTACTTTTTATGTTTATCTTAAGTGCGTTCCCTTGAGAGCATGCCAAAAGCAGGATAGGTTAAAAGTCCTTACCAGATCTTAGGCTGCCCTTTGTTTTCTTATATGTTTTCTTCTTTCACCACACTTTTTAATGTTTCATACCACAAACTCAACTTAAAGAGATCTTTTGATATAGATGACTTGCCCTATGGAAACCCTTGAATAGTTGTTGTGCAAGTAAACCCTTTTATGACTCCATAGCCTAATGGATTAACATTGTTTCTTCACCTATCTTCCTGTGCTAAAACATCCTTCTAATTTTTCCCTCCTTGAATCCACATGACCTTCTCATTAAATGATTCCCAACCAAAAACAAGCAAATATATTGTATTTCATAGCTAGCCTAATATCACATCATAAGCTTTTAAAGAATATCCTTCTAAAACACATATAGAGAGATCCCTCTCTGAATCTAGGAGGGCTAGATCCTAGGATTCCAAAGTGGTTTTGATGTTGCCTTTTCATTTGGTATGCCAATTTTCCAAATCACAAGACCCCAACATAATGGTGACTCCACTGGGGAATTCTGAGTGAATTACATCTTATACATCCTAAGACCTCAGAAAACCCACAAACATCCTTAGATTGGTAGTTAATTGCTAATGGTGGACAACAGCCCACTTCAAAACAGTCAAAATCATCCACCTGGCGACTCCACAACTCGTAAAAGACCAAAAGACTCCACCGATGATCAGTAGGCTTGTTGATTACCCCTGGTTTCACAAAGACGCCAGTGGGACAACCCACACTACCATTGAAACATCGTGCACACCCATGATTAGGAAGCTTCAAGGATTAATTTTTCTTGGTCTAAGATTAGTTTACCTCTAAATATTTTCATATTGGGATAACTTTTTCTTTTGTGGGTCTAAATCTTAACATACTGGCTTCAAAAAGAATTCATACCAGAGCCTTTCCTGACCCAAATCCTCCTAAAATAGTTGATAATCCAGAGAGAATTCTTAGGAAGTCTCCTGTATCTAGGGATCCAACTATTGTCAGACCCATTCATGGAGCTCACTCCATGCCTTAAGTCCTTATAGCTCTATTAGATACCCAAGTCGACTTACCCTTTTCAAGAAGTTTACCAAGAACCAAGTCACTTAGTGGTATAGATCAGACAAACTTTGAGCCTCCAAGTTCACCACAACATAGCAGCCAACATATTAGTAGCAGAGAAACCCCTCCATCCACACCTCCTGATACTCATTTCATTCATAATTTTGGTTTCTCTCATCCAAATCTGCTCAACAAGTCTTGGCTGGTCCTAACACTTCTGTCATCCATACATCTACTGTAAACCCCCCATTTTTCCCTCCCATCTACATCATGGCTACATGGTATGCTCCTCTAGTCCTCCCTTTACCTTTAGCTGCCTTACCACAAGGTTATTCGACCAATATTCCTCTATATTATGCCAGTAGTTCCATTTCTACTCCACAACATGTCGACAAAATGAATGATTACTTTGATAGGAATGAAATAGGTGATGAGACTGTTAAACTCAAATTGTTTGCTCAGAGTTTAGGGGGAGAAGTAAGAAAATGGTTCAAAAACTTAACCCCACAGAGCATCAACGATCTTCCTGCCTTTCATCAACTATTTATGAACAAGTGGGAAGTCAGGAAAAACCCTCTCCAAATTCCATCAGAATACGAGAATATGAAAATGAATCTAGGGGAATGTGTACAGGAGTACTGTGCTAGATACAATAGGGCGTACAATGCCTTACCAGCTCATGTGAAACCTCCACAGGGCTAAGATTTAATGAAATTCCCTGATGGATTTGATCCTGAAATGGCCTACCAACTGAGGGAAAAGGAATACTTCACCTTAGAATATATGCAGCAAGGGGCAGTGAACGTTGAGGAAAATTTGATTGCCAAGAGAGCTAGGATGAGGACTGAAAAGAAAGTGACATATAGGGAAGACAATGCACCTTCAACATCTAACTCAAAATTAGACCATCTAGCCAAGAACATGGATAGGTTAGAAAGAATGATGGAGAGGATGGATGTAAAAAAAAATGCTCACAATAGGAACCAACCTCAAAATCAGAACCAGAAATTTAGGAGAAACCCCCCTCAAATTAGACAAAGAGATACTAATCAACAAATCAGACCTCCATTTCAAGAAAATTATGTTGATGAAGATGAGGGAATGATAGAAGAGCCAGAGGGGACTTATATAAACATGCTGGGAGTAAGTAATGAAGACCCTGATTTTTTCACAAGGGATGATCAAGCCACATATACATATGATGATAATGAAGGCTTAGAATATGAAGACTATAGGCATGGCTTTGAGAATGCCATCATGGAGGTCCATAGACAATATGAACTCAGGAGCAAAAATAACCAAGAAACTCCCCAAACAAAGACATCTGAAAATGTTTTTAAAAACATATTTGAAAGGGTGGTTAGAAGGGCTGCTGAAAACAACAAAACAACAGCTGAAAGTTCTGGTAAAAACAAGGGGAAAGGCACTCAAACCACTGATAAACAGAGTAGTGACCCTAGCAGCACTAGCACTTCAGCTAGTGCCCCTGTAAAAATAGTTTTAACTAATGTACATAGTAAAATCCGGCAAGATGATTCTACTGATAAGTTAGTGACTAACAAGATAGATTTGAGCCTTTCAAAGAATCAGTTCCCTTTCAATTTGGAAAGTGAAATGACTAAAATCAAGATCTCTGTCCCCCTCACTGAGTTAGTCACTCAAGATGTATATAAATGTCAGGTGTTAAAAGCTTTGAACTTAGAAGAAAATAATGAATCTGCCAACCTAAATGATGATCAGCCAGCCCTTTTATTTGGTCCTAAAATTGAAGAAAAATTCCAAGAAGGAGTGGTCCCTCCTTTCTATGTCAGTTTGATTATCCAGGACAAGATTTTACACAATGTTATGCATGATTTAGGGGCTTCACATAACCACATGCCCAAAGTAATCATGGAGAGATTAGGCCTTGATATAACCAGACCCTATAAATATTTGTATTATTTTGACTCCAGTAGAGTAAAATGCTTAGGCCTGATCAACAATATTTGTGTAAACTTGACCCAAATCCCAGCCAAATGCATAGTGATGGATGTGGTAGTGGTTGATGTGCCCCCCAAATATGGCATGCTTCTTTCAAGATCATGGGGTGCTAAGCTTCAAGGTACCGTGCAAATGGACATGACATATGCCACCATCCCTGTTTTCAGCCAACTCAGAAGACTTTATAGGGAATCACACATGAAATTTATGGTGAGTATTCAAGAAAAATCAGAAAATTCCCCTCTTTATTCTATCCATACAGACCTAGACTCATTCATTATTTACAATGATGAAAGCTTTGATGAGCTAGAGTTGGAAAGTGAGCAATCATCCAACATAACAGAAAACATAGGAGGAGAGGATAGGGAGGGAGAGGCTCACAAACTGTTTACCAAACCTGAAAATTACAGCAAACAAAACAAAGAGTATGAACAACCCACTGTCCACCAGCTTAGTGCAAGTCATGAGAGTCAAGAAGGAAGGCCGCAACTCCATGTAAACTTTAAGGAACAAGACCAACATAAACATGTTGCAGAACCCATAAAACTGCATAATGATAGTCAGAACACACAAGACAAAGGGGACAGGAATGAAAACAACAACAAGTCCGAAACTAGCCCTCTTTGGAGTATGAGTTTTGATGGGTCTTGTAATAAAACTAGTGCTGGAGCAGGTGTGTGGCTTCACAACACAGAGAATAATTACGCTAAAATCCATTCATACAAGCTAAACTTCCAATGCACAAATAACATAGCAGAGTATGAAGCACTCCTCTTAGGACTACAATTACTGAAGTAATTAGGAGCCAGGAGGGTAGTTGTTCATGGATATTCTGAACTAATCATTAGACAAATAAATGGAGAGTACACTGCCAAACATCCAAGACTAAGAGCCTATAGAAATGATGCCATGGACCTTTTGAAAACTTTTGAGGAATATGAACTTGTTTTTGTCCCTAGAAACCAAAACATTCTTGCCAATGGTTTAGCTTGTGCTGCCAGTTCATGTCAAAGACCCTATGACAACAAACAATTCACAGTCCAAGTGAAATATAGACCAGCTGTCCCAGACAATGAAAAGTATTGGCAGGTCTTTGAGGGAGAAATAGATCGAGGACTTCCTGTAGTTCAGAAATGAGTTTGGATTGCCAAATTCAGACTCAAAGTATGATGAAGACTGCCTTAATGAGGAACAACCTATTGAAAAAGAACTCTCTCCCATTGTAGAAATAAATTTGCTAACCAGAGAATTCAAAAACCAAACAAAAGAGTACATAAGCTCAGGAAGAGAGGACATAGAGATACTACAGTCTAAAGACAAAGGCCTACCCAAAGGACTAGCACCTCTAGAAGACTTTATTTATTTTAATGATGTTGCCATGAAACCAACAATAGAACCCACTAAATCTGATATTGAGGAATGCAATATAGGCAGTAAAGACAAGCCTAAAATGATCAGGGGAATTTTGAGGTCTAAAATGGGCCTCCTAATGAAATAATAAAATAATAGCTAAACCAATAAAATAATATTTATGAATTTTCAATTCACTTTTTGCACCACAATCCATGTAACCATAGTTAAATTCAATTCAAAAGTTGTACCAAAATAAAATTAAGAAAAAAATTGTATTGATGTGACTATAAATAAGAATGATATTTTCAAGAAAAAATCATTATCATTGAACAATTAATGCATTTGTCCTTTATATTTAAATAACTCAAAATAAAATATAAATATAAATTTATAAATTATTAATTATATTATACGCTAGTAATTAAAATTTATATTATTTAAATTGTATAATAACATGTAATTAATATACTATATAAAAATAATATAATATAATATAATATAATAAATGTATAGGGATATGCATTGTTTCTTTCAAGAAATATAAAATGACAATAATATATTTTTATTCAAAAAGTGTGAAATGACATTTATTATGAGTACTTTAATTTGGCTTTAGAAGTACTTAGAACACTACCATGGTTAACCATGAGTTTTTATCCACTATTGAGAATTTGACAAGTAATTACCTTTAACTCAAGAAATGCCACCTCAACCATTAGGGATGATGGCATCCCCTAAAATATGATTGGGTTCTCATAAAGTGAATTTGATTATACATTTTCCTTAGAGGTATTTATTTTAGACCTCAAAATTCCCCTATTGGTTATCTAAAACATTGCCAGCTCACATGAGACTGAAATATATTGAGTTTTTTAAAGAGTTTTCTGATGTATTTTCTTGGAACTATGGGGATTTAAGGGCATATGACACAGAGACCATGTAATGTTCCCAAATTTTAGCTTTCAAGCTAAATGGAACATTAGAGTTAGAAGCAGCTGTAGCCAGTAAATAAATGGGTAGAAAATCCCATAAGTCTCCTAAGGAGGATAAAAACACTCCAAGTGTAAAAGGAGACACTCTTTCTAGCTCAATAAAACACCTCCATGTATGAAAAAATATAAAATGAAGCTTCTTTGACCATGTCAACACCGCAGCTTTAGTGGAGGAGGAATCCTAGGTTGGATAACGCAATTTTGGAGGGAAATGTAACTTGGGTTAGAAGCAACCTAAGTGAGTGGGGCCAAGGGAAAGAAAACTCACATCTTATATAAGGAAGAGGATGGCAAAGATTATTCTTCATATCTTAGATTATTATTCTTGTCTGCCAAGACTTGATGCTGCTTTGTTGCTTAGAAAAGTTGCAGTGTTGTTTAGAATTGGGTGTACCCGAGCGAGAATCCCACCTCTTTCCTTTGAGTAGCCTCATTGGGAGAGTTTTCATTCATCATTCCACATCAGGTTTTCAGGCCAAGCTTCAGCCATCTTCATCAGCACAACTTTGCCAGAGATTATGCAATGTTGTTGGGTGCAACAGTGGAAGGGATTGGAATCCCGACTTCTGAACTAGTTTCTCATTGGGGGAAGGTTTCCTTCACTTGAGAGATCTATTTGGAGAGCTCCAGAGCTTATTTCAGATCTATTGTATCAGACCACACATTTCCCATACATTCCCAGCGTTGTTTCTTCTAGGGAATGCATTATTTGGAGGTAGTGTTCATTGGATATTTTGGTGGCTCCGTTGTTGAGTTTCCTTGTGATTGAGAGGTTCATCCTTTCATGAGAGGAATCCCTTGAGGGATCTGTATCAGATCAGTCATCATTCAGCCTTCTATACTCTTATGCTTCAGTGTTGCAGTGATTATTCAGTAATTTTCTGAAGATCACATTTGTATGTAGAGTATTTGACAATAAACCCTTGCCGGGTTCTCTTGTATTTTGTATGAGGAGACTAGATCTTTGTACTTAAGTATTATCCATTAATATATGAGTAGATCTATTTTTCTCCCATGTTTTTATGTTAAAACCCTCTTTAGACTGCACAGTTTGGGGTTTTTAGTCATTTTCAGCTACACTAGTGTGGGAGGTCTGTTTAACCCACCTAGTTTCATTTCTTTATGATATCCTCTTGTATTTATATGATACATAGATGAATCCATGGGATCCAAGTGATGATTTCACTATTTTATTGCATTTTTTGCTGGAATTTCATTTTTATTTCTTGATTCATGTGCTATTCCTAGTTGGGAACATTACAGTGGTATCAAAGCATGATATTTGGCCCAGGCTGTGAGAGCCAGCTATTAGAAGAAGGAGAAATGGATAGAAGCCAGAAAGATTCAGTATGTGCAGGAAGAAAGGAAGACAAGCTCACAAAGCTTCTTCCAAAATCTATGAAGAGCTTTCAAGGAGAGCCAAAGAAAATAAGATTGGAGATGAAATTTCCAAGGGAGGTTGAATCTAGAGCTGAATCTAGATTTTTGCATGGTGAGTGTGAGCATGCAGTTGCACTCCATGATGCACAGTGCAGTCAAGTGCCCAAAGCCATCTTGAGATGGATAGGAGGAGGAAGAATGCCTAAGACGATGACTCTTAGTGATTTGTTGCGGGAGTATGAATCTCAAACTGAGGAGTTTAGAGATCATATTGATTTCCAAAAGTTTTGCAAGATCTAGGTGGAGAAGAACCAGTAGCAGGATGCAGATAGATTTCTTCTATCTACTTTTTCTGGATTACCCACATGTTCAGCTGGAGCCTGGGTAAATGAGCTAAATTCCTATTTTCAACTGCACCATATTTCCGAAGGAGAAGCCATCAGAGTTGCAGCACTGCATTTCAGAGGTAAGGCTCATGCATGGTGGATTTTTTAATCTTGTTCTTTAAGTAAAGTAAACACTTCATCTTATGCAAGATTCATAGAAACATTGATGGGAAGGTTTGGTGAAAAAAGTCCTAAGGCACATGAGCTTGAGAAAACCAAACCCTTGCATGTGATGGAGGAAACTCCATTTCAAAAAACCATGGGAGGAGCTGTTGTCTTTCATTACACTTTGCCAAAAGCAAAACCTCCAGTTCATATTCTTGAACAAGAGGGCATGGGGATCACTTTTTCACAAAGGGATCCAAATGTTGAGATGTTGCCCATACACATTAAGAATGATGAGGGAAACAATGATGTCACATCTAGAGCACATCCAGTGCCTCATGCAGAGGGATGAGGAGCACAGGCTCCCACAGGAGGGATTCTTGCATCTTTGCAAGAAGTTCCCCAGGATCTCATACATAGAGGTCCAAGCACAATCAGTGAGCAGCATGATTGTGCAGCATTGCAGCCGGAAGGAGGAGAAAGGGATGAAGAGTAGCATCACTTGATGAGAGGAACACACCCTTCTCTATTTCAGACAGCCAATGCCAGAAAGAGGCAAACTGATTTACGCAATCAGGGTAGGGGAAAAGTTGCCCAATCATATGTACAGTCTAGTCTTGACATTGATGTCTCACTACATAGAGGCATTCCACTAGGGAGGCCACCAGATCTATAGTTGATGAGAGATATCTTGTGTTTGAGTTCACCACTCTTGGGTTTTGGAGAGGTGAAGAGTTTGGAGGAAGACTTTAGCATGGGGGATGTCAAAGTAGTAGGCAGCAACATGAGGAGAGCTTCACATGCTAGATCACCAGTGTTTTCTTTGAGGAGGATTGATCCTTATTGGAGGTCTCAGCTTTTGGTGAAGTAATCCAAGGATCTTGGTGCATGCATGATTCTTGATGACCCAGATGGAGATGATAGATACATGGTGGATGATGTGGTCATCTATTCCTATGGCAGGATCTTCTTGACTAGATCTTCTAGTCTCAAGGAGAAGCTGCTACATGCATCACATGAGGGCTTGTCTTCTATGAAATTTGATGCATATTTCTCGTTGATGGAGGAGTTCACTTGGGAGGGCATCCAACATGACATATATCAGCATATGGAGAGATGCATAGCCTGGATGGTGATAGAGAGGATGTCACAACCACCTTCCTACTCATTAGGAGTGAGGGATAATTTCCAGTTGAGCCATTTCAACTCAAGACCTCAAGTACATAATGGAGGAGGTATCATTTCATGCTTTGTATTGTACTCTTTCCCTTATTTGAGCAGCATGATGTAACAAGAGGAAATATTTCTTCTTGCATATTGTATGATGATGTACTTGCAACTACTTGTAGCCTTGATATTGGTTATCCTTTTGATGAGCTATGGGAGAAGCCATATGTCTCTTGGTGTGCACCAATGACACCATATTGTGACTTCATGTTTTCATCTTATGAGATGACTATGGTAGCAAACAAGTGGCTAGGAAAGCACTTGTTATTTCTTATTTTGATGCAGGCCAATGATGCACTACGCTGGTTCCATGAGAGGGACCATAATTCACTCTCCGATTGTCATTTGGAAACTTGTTTTTATTGTATCTTGCTTCCATGTATTGCTGATGTGTTTTTTTTAAAGGGAAGCTTTGTATGGAGAGAGGAACCCATTGGATGGCATGGCACCCATATGATTGAGCAGCGGAAGAATTGTTGGTATGGGGCATCATACAAGTTGACCATCATGATATCACTTCATGACTTGTATGAGGAAGAGATGAGGCAGCAACAAAAATTGTTGTTGCTATGGTTACACTTGGGAGAGTATGGGCAAAATTCTTCCGATACTTTTCATGATATTTCTGGGAAGAAGAAAGGCACATTCATGGTGCAAGAAGGCTACCCTTCAGCATTGGAGGATTATGAGAGGCTTCCATGTTGGAAGAAGATCTTCTCACATAGCAGCATGATGGTGGATGGCTTTGTCATGTGGAATGTCAAAGGGAGATGTTATGAATATAATTCATAACAGATTGAATTAATATAGTCATTAATAGTTAAATAGGGATTATGTAAAATAGTGATTAAGTTAGCAAAAGGGCATGTCTAAAAGACATGCCCAGTCGTGAAAGGCCACCTGCGTAAGTATATAAGCAGAGCCTCATTGTAACTTTCAATCATCTTATCATATCATATATTTTATTAATAAATTATTATTCTAAATACCTCGTGTATTTTTACTATTAAAGTCAACAAAGCTACTAGTTTTGTTGCTACAGTGGTATTAGAGCCATGTCGCACAACATCGTCTTACAAGCCTATGAAAATAGTATACGAACCTATGAACATTGTTTACCATACAATTTACCGTTACATGAAGATCCTTAAGAAAGTGAAAGATTAAAAAAATTCAAGAAACATTTCAGCGATTAGAAAATTCATGTGCAAAAATTACAACCCGTCTTAAGAAAATTTATGAAGAAATCCTTGATAAGGATGAAGAGGTTGAAGAAGAAATGTTAATCAGAATGAGGATAACGATTATGAAGATCATCATGATGATTCAAATAAAGATGATTCTGCTAGCCAAAAGACTGTTGAAGAAGCTGGAAAAAATGATGATTCAAATGAATATGACGTGGATGAGGACTATATTGAAATCCAATATGATGAGCTATATCATAATAATGAGGAAAATGCTGAAGAATACATTAATGATTCTGAAGATGGCAAGCCTTTCAGTCATGAGTTGTCTATATCACCAAAAAGAGCTACAGAAAACACATTGGCCAGAGATTCAGAAAAAAGTTGCGATTTGCTGCCTACTATAAAATTTATTCATCCTAAAGAAATTATGCAACCAGAGGCTGTGAAGTTGCAGGCTAAGAGCATGCAAAATTGTGATGACTTCTTTAGCAACAGTAAGGAAATAGAAAATATGAAGCTTTCTAACGATGTTGATCTTGAACGAATTGCAAAGGATACGCATGGATATGTTGGAGCTAATCTTGCAGCCCTTTGCACCGAGGTTGTGCTACAGTGCATCCGGGAAAAAATGGATGTTATTGACTTAGAAGATGAGACCATCGATACTGAAATCCTCAATTCTATGGTTGTTACAAATGAGCACTTCCAGACTGCGTTGGGCACCAGTAACCCATCTGCCTTGCATGAAACTGTTGTTGAAGTGCCCAATGTTTCTTGGGAAGAGTCTGAAAGGTCCTCTTCTGATGATGAGGAGAAATTTATCAGTGAGGAAATTGTTCGTCCAAGAGTACCATTATCGACATGTCTGGCGAGTTTCTCAGCACCAGAAGAGGTGCATAATTTTTATAGCACTGCACTGAAAAATATGAGGCATCCCAACATAGTGCAGCTGCACGAAGCAATTGAGGACACAATGGAGATAACTCATCATCATCGCCCGAGAAATACATGTTTTCCAGTGTTTTCCTGTGTCACAGCAAGAAACGCATTCCACTCCTCTTGCCATGTCATCTTCAGCGGCAATAATAATAACAACTTGCTTCCCCTGCTATCACGATCTCATCTTCACGCAGACGATCAATTCTTTATTGGCTTCCAACTCGCCAGTCAACAACTTTTCCGAGAGTTGTCGCTGTCTTCGGCCAAGGAAACGGTGTGCGCTCTCCTCGCGCTGAAGGACGATGGTCTGGGTTTCTTGTTAGGGTTGTCCTCACCCAATCATCAAGTGCAGCTTGAGGCTGTTCATGTATTTGGGGTTTTGGTGGGAACAGATCTGCAATACCAAGATACGACTGTCAACGAGAACATCGTTCCTCAGCTCACGGGTCTAATCTCTTCCAACAATTCCAATGTCCAAAGCACAGCTGCGTGTGCCATCCTGAGCAGTTTCAAAATTGCAGATAATCATGACCTGCGAGAACTTTTCTTGGAGGGAGGAATCACGTTTTCTGCCGTGGGCATGCTATATAGTCCTGACTCCTCGTGCGGGACGGTGGTAGCAAACTTGGTGGACTTCTTTGCCTCTCGTCATATTGCTGCATCTGCGATCCATCCGCTGCCAAACAAAACAGCGAACCATTGTTCCTTGTCGCCGCCCGTCATACAATCTTGTCCCTCATATTGACTGCGACACGCCGCGTATTAAAGGAGATAATGTCACCGAAGCTGGCTAGTCAAACGTTGTGACTTTCCCACAGTCACAGATGTTACATTCGTAAAAAGCGTGTGTGGAACCGAGATAGTGATTCATAGTTTAAAATTTTTATATAATACATATAATTATAATTATAAAATAAAATAAAATTAATTAATTAATTTAATTATTTATATAGTTACAAACTATATAATTTAATAAATTAATTTATATATTCTAATAATAAATATATATATATATATTAAAATAATAAAAAAATAAAATAAAAATAAAAAATAAAATTGTAAGGCAAAATCGAAACATGGACAATGTACAAGCGAGTCATACAAGGAAGGTACCAGTCCTCAATAACATGTCAAGCAGATAATCTCAAGTGACGAAATTTGTTGAAAAATTTTGAGGACAAAGCTTTTCGAGAAGAAGGCAATGTTATGAATATAATTCATAACAAATTTAATTAATATAGTCATTAATAGTTAAATAGGGATTATGTAAAATAGTGATTAAGTTAGTGAAAGGGCATGTCTAAAAGACATGCCCAGTCGTGAAAGGCCACCTGCGTAAGTATATAAGCAGGGCCTCATTGTAACTTTCAATCATCTTATCAGATCATATATTTTATTAGTAAATTATTATTCTAAATACCTCGTGTATTTTTACTATTAAAGTCAACAAAGCTACTAGTTTTGTTGCCTAGGAAGAAACCATGAGGTGACAAAACGCATACTAAGGCCTACAACACTGTCACTTGAGAGCATGTTTCTATTGATGGAGTGTTCCAAAGGGAGTATGCACCCTCTCCTCATGCAGATTTTTATGAGGAGATTCTTATGGGAAGGCTCACTCATGGACCTCACTTTCATCTCACACATGATGCATGGTAAGAATTACATTTGTGTGCTTGTTGATTACTCTATGGAGTATTTGTAGTTTCTGACCATGTTTAGACAGTGCATTGCTCTTCAAGAGAGCAATATTATTTTTGGGTTTCATGGTCACTTTAGGGCTAATGTTTATGATGATAGTAGCCCATCTATACATGACTTTGGGCAAGTTTTGTATTGCTTTGATTGTACACAGCTGGTATATATTGTAGCTTACTACTTCATAGTATATGAGCTAACATGCATAGCTGCAAATTCTTGGGAGGACAACTTGCCACTTGATGCTCTACATCAGCAGTTGAAAGAATTTCATTATATCCACTAGAGAGACCATATGTATCATCCAAAATTGTACATAACCTTCAACCATTTTCTTATTTGGATGCCATATGGTGATGATGTGCCATTCATCTTGAATGGAATGGTTTGGGTTGGCATTTCTCATGATTTTGGAGGAAGAGTCCTTGAAGGCTCAATATTCTTCTTGCCATTGGAGGGAAATCATGTTTCAGCCCAAGATCAGCATGCCCTCTACACTTATCATGAGTGAAGAGGAGGATAGCATGGGATAGGCCCTCGTGCCTATCATGTTCATTTATTCATCCCACCTGCATTTCGGGAGCACAAGGTGGAGGAGAATTTTCATGAGTTTCCATGTTGGAGGGTGACTCATTTCATTTGGATGATAGCATGGGTGAGGGAGGCACTCATTCACCATGATGATCATCACCCCCACTTTGTGGAGGCCATGAAACAACTAGCAGGTTTCCATTCACACTTTCCACCTTTGACTGATGTAGATACCTTGGTTTTGCACACTTGGGAGGAAGCATTGGATGACAGTATATTTGCAGATTCTCTTGATGCAGTGATGGAGGCTATTGATGGAGGCCACATGAGGAAGAGGGGAGAAATTTTGTTCTCCTTATGAATTTTCTTGAGGACAAGCAAAGATTTTGGAGGGGAGGACTGTAATGTTCCCAAATTTTAGCCTCCAAGCTAAAATGGAACATTAGAGATAGCAGCAGCTATAACCAGTGAATAAATGGATAGAGAAGCCCATAAGTCTCCTAAGGAGGATAAAAAAACTCCAAGTGTGAAAGTAGACATTCTTTCTAGCTCAATAAGACACCTCCATGTGTGAACAAGGTTAAAATGAAGCTGCTTTGACTAAGTCAACAATGCAGTTTTAGTGGAGGAGGAATCCAAGGATGGATAACACAATTTTGGAGGGAGATGTAACTTGGGTTAGAAGTAACCCTTAGTGGTACAGTCCCGAAACAAGAAAACTTATGTCTTATATAAGGATTAATGGCGAGAATTATTCTTCATGTCTTAGATTATTGATAGGATGCCTTAAGACTGACTGCTGCTTTCTTTGTAGCAAAATTGTAGTGTTATTTAGGGCCCAGGTGTTCTAGGGTAGAATCACCTCTTTCCTTTGAGGAGCCTCATTGGGAGAGTTTGCACATTCACATCATTCCACATTAGGTTTTGAGGCTTGAACTAGTTTCTCATTGGGGGAAGGTTTCCTTCACTTGAGAGATCTATTTGGAGAGCTCCAGAGCTTATTTCAGATCTATTGTATCAGACCACACATTTCCCATACATTCCCAGCGTTGTTTCTTCTAGGGAATGCATTATTTGGAGGTAGTGTTCATTGGATATTTTGGTGGCTCCGTTGTTGAGTTTCCTTGTGATTGAGAGGTTCATCCTTTCATGAGAGGAATCCCTTGAGGGATCTGTATCAGATCAGTCATCATTCAGCCTTCTATACTCTTATGCTTCAGTGTTGCAGTGATTATTCAGTAATTTTCTGAAGATCACATTTGTATGTAGAGTATTTGACAATAAACCCTTGCCGGGTTCTCTTGTATTTTGTATGAGGAGACTAGATCTTTGTACTTAAGTATTATCCATTAATATATGACTATCTGTACTGTCATGTTTTTATGTTAACCTCTTTGAAGTAGCAATTGTAATATCCCTTTTTGAGCAAACTATTGATTGAGATAAGGTATACCAATGTGGATCTACGGTAACACCTCATATAGGTGCAGAAAACCTTGCCAAAATTCATTACAATACACTTTGTGAGCAATACATATCAGAAAAGTTATACAGTGTTTTACAAGGCAAAAGGTGGGGAAAGTGAGGATTTTGGCCCTAAAACGAGTGTATAAGACGATTTGCGCAAAAATAATATGGGAAAGTGGTTGGATATTATATATAGGGTTATGAGGGACTCCCATGTCGAATTTAAGCAAAAAAAAATAAGTTTTTCTAGGTTAAAAAGTTCCTCCTTCCCAAACTAGGCTTTAAAACCCTGATTTCCCATGACTAGTTTTATGCAGAAATTTACTGAAGCATGTGAGCGTGGTTTTCTGAAGGGTATGAATGAAATAGGGTCTGAAAATTCACAAATAATCTCAATAATAGAACTCATACACTTTACAGGAGAAGAATTAACGGATACAGAAGAAATCCTCAAGAAAAGGGTGCTGCAACCATATAAAAAGACTGCATAACAGTAATAACGCAAATTTCAGGGCTGAAGCAGAATTTTATTAATTCTTCAGATCTATATCATATCAGTACATAAAAATTTAGATCCAATATAGATCCATGCACAAGAAAAGCTGATCTATACATTCCCCTTGGGGTTTTGCTCAAAACATGAAATGTCGGAAGTAGATCTGAGATCTAAGAATGCAGATCTGTAGAATGATTTAGAAAATTACTAAGTCATGAACATGTAAAATATAATATCTGAAACAACACATAGATTGGATGGCCAATCTATGGATCACCACAATGAAGGATGAATCCAATCACTGGAGATCTCTCCTCCAAAATGCAAGCAGAACACCCTACAGCTGTAGATCTGCAAATAACGTTGTCTTAGGGGCAGAAACAAAATTGTAGCTTCTGAAGATGAAATGGCCTGATGCCATGATGTATATCTGAAGTCCAATATGTCTAAAACTAGCTTATCAATGGGATAGAAGGGTTTCCCAGTGACAAGGGGTGATAGAACTCACTAGATTTAAAGAGATCTAGTCTCCACTTGCTACAACTCACAAGACAACTCAACCCACACCATGAGCAAAGCTGTAATGCAAGGTGAAGCTTGGAAAAAATACCAGATAGTGGAGAAATGCAAAACAGCCCCCTCCAAGGAGCTACTCCATGGAAGGAGAGAGGATTCCTAAACAGGAAATCCTCTTCCCTTAGGCTAAACAGCCAAGAGACTAGAGTTGCTACAGCAACTTCTCAAATTCTTCAACAACCCTCGCTTGTTTCTCTCCTCCTTATTTTATAATTTTAGGGTCTTGGCAAAACCCTAAACCACATCCTTGGTTTAGCCCCTTTCACATTTAGAAGCTCCTTCTAGAACTGCGCTATCCCTCAAAGAGGTTCAATGCATCTAGACTGCGCTGCTTGACTAGGTCAAATAGGATCTCCTCTTATTATTTAGCCCTTTTCACACCTGCAAGATACAATTTAATTAGCTCAGATATGTATCTGTTCACATGGGCATTTATTTATTTTGCAGATTAGGATTTTTAGAGTCCCTCCTTTACACTTTATTCATGAATTAAGTAAACTGAAAATAAAATGCAATATTCCCATTAGCTGCAAAAATTGGGAATATTACAGTCTCCCCTGGCAAAATGTTGCGTTCCGTCAAGAAACTCTTATTGTAGATGCAACTCATCTACTCCCCTCCAAATGGCATCCACATAAGGAAGGCTCCCTCCATTTGCTGCAATAATTCATGTATGTTGGCCCCATAGTTGTCAACTACAAATGCATGAGATGACTTCCAACTCTAAGGTTAGATGTCCTCTTCCTTTCATGAAGTACAGAATGACAAGTACATGTTGTCCAACACCATCATAAACACATGAGAGACATAAAACAAGGTATCTCCTTCCATAAAGGGAAAAGCTTCATCATGCCAAGCATTCTTCCATCCCATGTTTTATGAGCTGGATTAAACATTGCTATGCTTTCATTCTTAGCCCTGTTGGCCTTGTTGGATCCAAACTCCATCATTTCAGTGTTATGCAAAAGAAGAAGGGAAGGAGCAACATGTGTAGACAAAGATTTCAAACCATATTCTCCTAAAATAACCACTGGAGCAAGGCCCTTTTCTTCCATCCTACATCTCGTCTATGTAAGATGGACAAGCCAAGCTTCCCAAAAGATGATGTACATGCCTTCCTTTGCTGCAATTTATCTTTAATATATAAGGCATGAATCAGAAAATTATGAGCTATGGGGTGGTCACCATGCCCATTTAAAAGCAACAAGAGGACTTGCTGGCTTCTTCCACTCTTATGTGCACCATGAAACCAACCATGCTAATGGACATATGTTGTGTCACATCAGCCAATACAAGGCACCATCATCAATGCACATCTTGAGATATTCATGCCAAATTTTTCACCATGCAAAACACATAGACATAGGAGATGTCATGTGGTGGCCTTACCTTCTCAAGTGAAACAAAAATGTATATGCATTCTCTTGCTGCAACATAACATTGAAATCCAAGGCATGATTCAGAAAATAATGAGCTATTGGGTAGCACACATACTCACCCAAAAGCAGTCATAGCAACAAAGACTCTGTAGCCTTCTTGCTTCATTAGCATGTGGATCTTGGAGCAACAACACCATGATGAACATGTAAAATGCCTCATCAAAATATTACAAGCAAGCTCCTCATACCAAATCATGTGGGATTCATTCCTCCTCCCAAGCCAAAGTTCATGCATGAAATATACCTCCAACAAAAATGCATGGCAGCCATTTTAACAAGCAAGAATGAAGATATTCCCATAGATTTAATTTACGGAGGAGCAGAGTCATTCAAGACAGTCATTTCGGGCGTTTAAGCCCTCAACAACCAAAATGAATAAAAATTGAATTAAACAGGCGGAAGTCTTTTATTTCTGATTTGGCGGGACAAGTGGTCCTCACCACTTAAGCTCTAAATCGGAATCGCAAGTTATTTTGGTGAAGTAGTGTCTTGTTGATATGGAGTCCAGCGATGCAATGCGATCCAATTGCAATCGCAAATCGCAATGTAAATGAAACATAAAAATGTCTTGTGGATGTGGCAGTGTTCCATAGTGGAACGGTTGTACACAATACAACCAAATGTTACATTATAAATCGCCCCCACCAACAGCCGAGGCCCATGGGTCCACTTGACCACGTGGCGATGTTTTAATGGAATCGCACGTCTTGAATCGCAAGGTTCAATCGGCGGAGTTTTGTTATGTGCTCCGATCAAAGGCCGGACCCAATCGAGTTATATGCCTCAGTTTATTGCAAATCGCATCCGAGTTCCCAATCGCAATCGGAAGCGCTTAAGTGTTGGGTCCGATTGCATATTGAAATTGGTGGACCCGATGGTGTTATACGATGGAATTAATAGATTCAATCGCATTCGGGATCTTAATCGCAATCGGAACTTTCCGATTGATCGCATACCTTTTGTAATATGCTGTGATTGAAGTGGCGGACCCGATTCGGTTATATGCTGGAGTTAATATGTGCCAATCGCATCCATGTCCTGATCGCAATCGGAACTTTTCCATGGTGTGCCCCGATTGCATTTGTTCAAAGGACCCGATTGCGCTATGAGCCATGTTTTATTTGGTCATCGCGTCTGGTTAATCAATCGCAATCGCAAGTTTTGTTTGACACCGCCGATCCACCAACTGCGATGTGGGCCCAGAGTCGAAGATTGAATATTATTTGAAGAACCCGAAAGGTTATATGGATTTATATATTACTGATGAGTCAGTGGCACGTTAATGTTTATAATATTATATGGCAGAGACAAAGATTGGGGTTTCAAATTGGATTGGCTCAATTATTAATACAAAACGATTGAGATGTATGGCTGTTCCGCTTGCAGAACTCACCACATCAACAAGACACTTGCATATGGAAAAGCATTGGATATTGTTTATAAAATCCGAAGGGTTAAACTTTGGGTTAAAGGCTTGGCGCACATAGATAATTTGAATTTCCTCGTTTGAATGAAATAAATTAAAAAAAAAAAAAAAAGGAAATTGAAAAGCCCCGGGGACAAACTAAAGGGAATATTGACAAAGGAATACCATTAGCAGTTGAGTGGTTTTAGACTCATGGTATTGAGAAAGGCGAGAACTATATAAAGGGCAAAGATCATTATTCGAAAATGACAGATGTGCGAGAGTCAAGCGCGGAAGAAGAGCGAATTCCTCTAAGGAATATCTGTATGGACAGACGACGTGCTTAACTGATAATTCTGAGTCCATGTTGCACCCATCGAAAGAATGAATCTGGGATTCATTCAATAGAAGAATCAATGAAGAGCTAATGCATGTCTGTTGAAGAATTTTTATCCAGAAAGCCAAATGGGATGTCAAATGCATACATTTTCTGAAGTCTGGGGTTGCGGCTGTGTGATCTAGTCTGAAAATTGATGAAACGAGGTCCACAGTGGTGCTGAAGGTCGAAGCTTTCAGTCAGGGGGTTGTAGCTCCCTTCCAGGGAAGGCTGGTAAACGAGAGAAGGTTGTAGCCTTCTGCAGGTGGGTGCCTGTGTGCTGGTATGAGTCTGCACCAGCATATATTGTAAAATGTTTTTTCTATAATAAAATATTGAAGACTAAGTTTACTGCAGCGGTGGTTTTCTCCCGAATAGGGTTTCCACCTTAAATCCTGGTGTCCATATGTGTTGTTCATGGTTAATGGTTCGTTCTATTGCTCCTATTCATGCTTAGTGCTTATCTGATGCATTTCTCTAAGTAAAAGCATAATAAGATTTCTGGACATACATGTTGAATGCAGTACTGTAACATATGGTTGTTTTAAAGAAAAAGAAAGGAAAATTGTTCAGCCTTAAATACTGATTCACCCCCCCTCTCAGTATTTTTCCCAACATGAAAAAGGGATTAAAATAGACCCAAAAAAGGTTGAAGGTATATTGCAAATCAGTCATCCTAGAAACATCAAAGAACTTCAATCTTCCATTGGAAAGATTAATTTCTTAAGAAGGTTCATACCCAACCTGGAAAAAATCCTTAGGAACATAAAAAACATGTTGAAGAAAGAGATAGGAGTTAAATGGACCTTAGAAGCAAATAAATCCTTTGAACTAGTCAAACATGCACTTACTCAAGCACCGATTCTTATCAGTCTTGATTTCACTAAGGACTTCCTCATATTTTCATTTGCATCAGAACATTCTATGGCCGCTATCCTATTACAGAAAAATCCAGAACGACAAGAGTAGCCAATTGCATTTTTCAGCAAAGCATTAAGATATGCATCTCTGAAATATAATATCATGGAAAAACAGGCCTATGCTTTGGTCAAAGCCTTGAAGGATTTCAGAGTTTATATCTTACACTCTCACATTATTTCATTTGTGCCTCATGTAGTGGTAAAGGAAATTTTGTCACAAGATCCTGATGGAAAAAGAGGAAAGTGGATTGTTGTGATATTGGAATATGATTTGGAAATTAAACCCACTAAACTCATCAAGGGTCAAGGCCTAGCACAATTAATGACTTAATCTAATTTGCAAGCACTTGATATAAACATGTTAGATGCATTATAGGAACGAGAAGAGTTGGAAACTCCTCTTATTGAAGATCATTTCCCCAATTCATCTTGGTATGCTGATATTTTGTATGTGCTTACTAATCCCAATGCTCCTCTTAGTATGTCTAAAACAAAGTCAATATTCTTGAAGTTAAAGGTTGTTAATTACTGCATTGTAGATAAATGTTTATATTGGAATAATTCTAGTGGTTTATTGCTTAAATGTTTGCCTGATATTGATGCAGATAGAATCAAGCATGAGTTTCACGAAGGAGAATGTGGAGGCCATTTATATTGGAAAACCACTGCTAATAAAATCCTTAGAGCTGGTTATTACTGGCCCACCCTCTTTCAAGATGTCCACAAAATGATAGTTGCCTACCAAAAATGCCAAATATTTGAAGGCAAGAGAAAATTTCTTCCCTTGCCCTTGCAACCAATCATTGTGGAAGCTCCTTTTCAATAGTGGGGCATAGACTTCATTGGGGAAATCCATCCTACCTTATCTGCCCAACATAGATGGATATTCACAGCCACTGATTATTTCACCAAATGGATAGAAGCCATCCCTTCTACGAATGCCACAGACTCAGTTATCATAAAATTCCTTGAAGATCATATCTTATCTAGATTTGGCTGTCCTAGGAAAATTATCACTGACAATGTTGCTGCATTTGGTTCTAAAAAGATGGTTGATTTTTGTCACAGATATCATATTGTGCTTGGTCATTTCACAACTTATTACCCTTAAGGAAATGGGCTGGCAGAATCTTCCAATAAGAGCCTGATAAACATAATAAAGAAGCTGCTGGAAGAAAATCAGAGGTCATGGCACAACAAGCTGGTACATGCTTTATGGGCAGATAGATTGACAAAAAATAAATAAATTGGAATGCCTCCCTATCGGTTGGTTTATGGAGCAGATGCAGTTTTTCCTACCAGTTTAGGAGTGCCAGTGATTTATTTGGTCCAAGAAATACAATCAGAAGAAGATAACATGATGATAAGGATAAATCAGACTATACATCTTCAGCAAACCAGGGAAGAAGTTTATAACATAGCACAAAAATTATAGGAGAATATCAAAAAGCTGTTTGATAAGAGGACAAAGGCAAGTGATTTCAGAATTGGTGAAAAAGTGCTCAAATGGGATTCCAGGAGAGAAGATAAGGGCAAACATGGCAAGTTTGAAAATTTATGGCAAGGTCCTTACATCATTCAATCTTCCATTGGTCATAACGCATTTTTTCTACAAGAGATGGATGGTACAGAACTGTTTGGGGGTCCTATCAATGGCAGGATTCCCAAGCATTATTTCTGCTGAACTCTCAGTTTAAAGCTTTCATTTTCCATTGTAAATATCATTGCTTTATTTTGTTTTTAAATTTTGAAAAATACAAAAACAATAGAAAAGAAAAAGAGGGCAAATATAAAATAAGAAAGGTACAACCCCATACCAAAATAAAAAATAAAAAATGAAAAATAAATAAAAGAAAAGAAAAGGAAAATCTGAAAGTGTGCAAGTCTAAATGCCACTACTTGAAAGAACACTACTATTTAGTCATACAGCCTAATCATGAATAGATAGATTTCATTTTACTTCTAATAGGTTAGTGAATCAGATTAGCCAAACAATTTAATCTTGGCTTATCAGTAGACTAGATTAGGATAGAAAAACAGAGGTTCAAACAAGCTTAAATCCTGAACCTGTAAGTTTGATGAAGTATGGCTCTAATCAAATAAAAAATTGAGCCAAAGATACAAAGGAGACTGGTTCTAACATGCTGAAAACTTGAACTAGGTAAAGAAGAAGAAGACAACTCTAAAAAGATCAAAACCAGAGCTGAAGAAAGAATGAAGAATGCTCTTAATTTTTAGATCTTAAGCCTTCGCAATTTTGTCTCAATTTCCTGTAAATTTTAGTCTATATGTAGCTTATTTTTATGCCATAGTATTACCAAAAACCAGACAATTTAATCCTGGTTTGTCTGTGTTTAAATTTCTGTTTTAGAATGTAGAGAATGCAGATCTGTCAAACAGTTTAATCCTAACAGATAGTAGATTAGGTAGAGAATTTTTGAGTCCAACTGTTTAATTTGGACTCATGGAAGTTATAAGGGTAGATTTAGATTAGTTTCCTGCTTTCAATTAAAGAATAAAATGTTGATGCCAAAGGGTTTGCAAGTCCAAGTGCACCCTACTGAAGAAAAAAAATTCTAGGAAGGTAGGCTGTGTAGGTAGTTGTTTGGGAGAAATTGATTTGTTATGATGTAATGTTGATCATCATTTCAAGTGGCATGATCAAATAAGAAAAGGTTGTCAAAATGCAAAGTGCAGGTCTACATTCTAGATATTTATCTCTAAGGTTCTTGACAGCTCCAAGGAGGTGCCATCCCCAAGTGGAGCCACTCTTAGCCATCAGTAAACTTTGCTACAACAGATGATGGCTAAATTTGTTGTGTGAGACTTCAAGAGATTATTTTCATAGAAAAATACTCATTCTTGAAGCCTTTGGGTGTCTTCTGACTTAAGAGTAATCTTCACTGCTGTTTCCTACAAAAGAGAATTCCAGGAAGCCTTTCTAGTCCCAAGAAAACTGTTTTGAAAGTCTGTTATCCCTTCATCACTCATTTCCATCATTTCACATTAAAACACCCTTTTCCATTTTAAATCCATTTTTCCCCTCTCACAAGGCTTGTCTTTTCTCCTTATTCACTTCCAAATTCATCCAAAATCCCTTCTAAGACTTGTCCTCCCCTTCATAAGATTCAAAATCCTCCTTGTCAGCCTACCGGAAGCCTATATTTGGCCCAAAAACGTATATTTTGGTCCAAAAAAGGGCACTGTTTACTAAGCAACGTTTAAGCCCCCGAGGGCTTAAAACTTCAGCCCCTATCATAATATGGCTCTGTTCTGTGCCCGAGCGCTTGAGCTCCAATCCTTTGTTTCCATCCCCTTCCATTAAGCCCCAGGCTCTTCGCTTTTTCCACGCAACCATGCCCTCATCCACGACATTAACCCTTTGTCCAACCCTAGTCGTTAATCCCACTCAATCAATGGCCATCGGTCACCCCTACACTTCCATTTCTCTGACCCATCACTTTACAGTGTCATCTCTGCTTTTACTCCCAGTCGTCCGATCAATAGATCCAACGGCTCGAATCTCAGTTCACCCTGGCCCCACTCCATCCTCTCCACATGCCTTGGTATTGTATCGCGCGACGCACTGACTATCAATCTGCACATCTCCTCATAGATCGGACGGCCAGGATCTTATCGCACACCAACTCGTCTACCCCCCCTTCCATGCGTTTCGAACGTGAAAAAGGTGGTTTTTCCGGGGTTACGTGTCACCTCCGGAGCCATATCACGTTCAATTGGCTCAAAACCACTCACTGCCCTTCTGCTGTGTGAAAACCACCTCAGGTTTTCTGCCACCCACCTCCATTTCACCGCACCAATGCAAATTTTAAACCTCTGCCTACATTCCACCTCTTTGCAATGATCCTCCGCCACCATACTGAGCCTCTGAAGAAGTTTTAGCCCAGTCGTAGGTTTTATTAAAAATTTGATGGTTTTTGCAGGTATTTAAATGGTGTTTAAGGGGTTTTAAATCCCTCTCATAGCCTGTTAAGAAGCTCAGGGTCAAAGATGATGATCCTTGACCCTGCAAACACAGGAAAGGAGCCATCAAGGTTTAAAACCGTGATTTTTTTAGTAGATCATGATTTTCGACCTTCAAGCAAACCCTCTGTGAAAACCTCCAAGCACTCAAAACACCTGCAGAGAGCAAAAGAAAATCAACAACATAGTAAGATCGAGAAAATTCAAAGAGTATCAGTTCCAGATGAAGGCTTAAAGCATACTTGAAGATCAGAAGCCCTTAAATCACAAACTAATAGCCTAAACAGTTAGAAAAAGGCCTAAAGGAGATCGATGAGGCCTAATAAGCCTTAAAGGTCGAATTCTAAGGCCCACGGTAGAAAATAAGCAGCCAAGGACAGACAGGTCAAAAGAGGAAAGTTAAATTCCACCTCAGCAACACATTTTACTTCACCAGAAACTTAAATGACATCTATGACCTCTCCTACACTCAAAGGGAAAACTTGATAGTTACTCTGCTGAAAAACCCTCTTTAAAACTGTCAGAATAGTTATTAAGCATACATGGGGGCTGCAAAACCCAAAAAATGACAATTTGCTTGTCCCAGAGGTCAAACAGGGTACTTCAGACCAAGATAGCTTCAAAGGACAGACCTCAGAGTTATTACCAGCCTGCTAGTTGGTTTCAGATTCAACTAAAAGTAGCTAAAGTGGTACAAACAGTTATTGCTATGATTATTAAGAAGAATGGGCATTCGAATACCTCTTCCCCTCTGTCTTAATTAATATTTATTACCATTTCTGTAACACTCTTCCTCTTTGTACCTATATGTATTCATAGAAAACTCATTGTAAAGGGTTGGAAAATTGTTAATTGTTGAACTGTTATTGAGTAAGAGTTGTTGAGTAGTTGTAATATAGTAGGTTTGGAAGAGATGTATTAGACTGTAAAAGCTATTGGACTCAAAGTATGTAACTGGTCTTGGACATCAAATAGACAAGCAAATTCATTTGATCCTAATCTAAATCATTGGTGATTTTTTTCCTTATTGTCTCTGTTGCTTCTTATGTTTTTCACTTTGTTCATATTCTCTGATAAAGAGCAGGAAATATAGATTAGGATTTACTTCTAAAGTACCCTAATTATTACTGATAAGATTTATCTTTATGTTTTCTTCTAAATGTGTGTTTGAGAATGAATCAATAGAGTATAACCAGTCAAGAAATGTTGGTGAGCCCATGTCTTGCTAAGTAAAACTTGAGACATTGTTCTTGAATGATATTTTCATTGCATGCTATGTAGATTCCTAATCAAGGAAGTTTATGGTTAGCCCTGTCCCTTGTTTAGTCTTAAACAGTTGTTTTGAAGATTTCCCTTAAGAGTATGCCGAAAGCAAGATAGGTTAAAATTCCTTACTTGATCTTAGGCTACTTTTTATGTTTATCGTAAGTGTTTTCCCTTGAGAGCATGCCGAAAGTAGGATAGGTTAAAAGTCCTTACTTGATCTTAGGCTTCCCTTTGTTTTCTTATATGTTTGCTTCTTTCACCACACTTCTTAATGTTTCATACCACAAACTCAACTTAAAGAGATCTTTTGATATAGATGACTTGCCCTATGGAAACCCTTGAATAGTTGTTTTGCAAGTAAACCCTTTTATGACTCCATAGCCCAATGGATTAACACTGTTTCTTGACCTATCTTCCCATGTTGAAATATCCTTATACTTTTTCCCTCCTTCACTCCACATGACCTTCTCATTTAATGATTCCCAACCAAAAACAAACAAATCCATTGTATTTCATAACTAGCCTGATATCATATCATAAGCTTTTAAAGCATATCCTTCTAAAACACATATAGAGAGATCCCTCTCCGAATCCAAGAGGGCTACATCCTAGGATTCCAAAGTGGTTCTAATGTTGCCTTGTCATTTGGTATGCCAATCTGCCAAATCACAGGACCCCAACATAGTCAATAAACATTTCCACGGTCTATCACTTTATAATAAAAATACATTTAACCCCAGTTAACTCCATATCCCACTTCACGCGCCTTTGTTAACCATATATATAAACTCCATTTATATATATAACATCCCCACTTAACCGCTTTTCAAAATCATGTATTAACCCGCTTATACATATAAATAAAACTTTGGTTACATTATAAATACACAAAGGTTTTATTATATATTCCATCCGCCAACACGTACATAGACCCCAGTCCCACTGCCTTCGTTAAACCGTAGCTTTCCTTTAGATCTCAACCATTCGCTTCTTTTCAAATGATCCAATGGCTGACAATGCACTTCGCGCCCATAAACCAAATGATGGCCCAAAGCTCAAATGAGCGCGAAATAGGTTGTTTTCACGAATCCACCCTTAGTGACGTGTCACGTTCTTATTGCGTCACGTTCGATTTGGTTAAAACTATTTACTACCCATTACCAACGCGAAAACCATTTCCTGTTTTCGCATTCGAAAACAGAAAACATCCCGCCTTATGATATGACTGGCATTTATTACAATGAATATTTATAAAAAAAGGTTTAAAACCTTTATTATACTATTTTTTCAATGCCAACCCGCATTTCTAACTGTGAAAAAAGCTCCGCCTGATTGTATTTAGCCCTTTCAAGACCCTATTTACCAATTTTTCATTCAAAACCTGGATTTGACCACTGATTTCTCATTTGAAAACCAGTTAAGCCATTTGATGCACCAATAAGCAAGACCAAGCTCAGAATCAACCAAATATCTTCGCAGAAACCCTTCCGACTATCAAAATACCTGCAATTAAGGTATTTTTCCCAATCTAACTTGCAATCTCAAAATTTTAAGCCTTCTGTGAACAAATTAATATTCAAAAAGAGAAAGTTATCTGTTTAATTTTCCCAAAAATTATCAAAACTAAGGCAAACCCTCGCAAATTTTCTACATAATTCACTGTATTCATAAAAACCTCTTTTTAAAACCCAATTCCTCAGCTAAAGATCCCTGAAAGAGCAATTCCACGGCTCGAAAAGGTTTTAAAACCTACAGAAAACCTAAAAGGTCTCTTTTGCAATCCTAGTCATTCAGAAAGCCTGTGTTTTCTATCTTAAACCTGTTGAATGTGTCCCAGATTCCCGATTGAGAATTAAAATAATCACTGAAGCTATCTTTGCCAAAAAATTGCTCAAATTCCTTCTGTTTCAACAAATCCAACTACTGAAAACTATTTAATCTTGCTTTAGTTATCTAAAAATGACTAAGAAACAAATGACACCTAATGCTGGAGGCTCTAGGCCTGTTAAACCTAGAGGATCCAAACCTCATAAGTTTGAAGTAGCAAAAGCCCCAAAATCCACCCCTGCACTTGCTGCAAAAACTATTGTGTCTGTCAATCCCCTTCAGCCACCAGTAACTACTGAAGAAATCATCCCCTTGACTGATGTGGATTATAAAATTGTGGACCCTATGGTAGAATTCAACCTATTAGAAGTTCACAATTGATGTTATGAAAAGTTCCAAGATAAAGATGACATGCCTATTTTGGAAACAAATTTACCCAAATATGTAGTCCCATTAACACACCCTGGTCAAGACCTGATAAGATTGTGTCAAAAGTACTATGTTCCAGATCAAAGAGCAATTGTAAATGCTGATAGGGAGATTCTATTTTATATCACTACAGAGTCTATAAATGAACTGTTCTAATTACAGTTTGACCCTAGGGCAGTCCCCCTATCCATTGAAGCATTAACTCAGTTATATTTTGTATTAGATTTTTGTAAGAGGTTTATGATTTTCTAGAATTTTATGCCTAGTCATGTGGATATTCCTAAACTAAATCCTCCTTACTCCACTTCCAAGTTTCTTGAGGGTTCTAGGCATGTGATTTCAATGTTATCTTTCATACTAGGTTACTTCACTGATGAATCCATCCTTGGTTTTTTATCTACTCTATCTCCGGGTCAGCCTCCTGCCATGATTTTTGACTATGCCAGATTTATAGTTGATTCTATCCATCATCAGTTGACCAAGTTTCCCACTGAAGGGGTATTCAGATACTCTTCCTACTTATTCCACTTGTTTTTGTTTTCACAAGCTGATGGATGTAGAGGGTAAACCTCTATCCATTATCTATTGGACATCTTTGTTGAGAAAAGAAGAAAATGAGTTCAGTTATTCAGACTTTTCACATTTGTTTATTCAGCCAACTATGATTTTATTGTACAAAGCAGATCAACCTAGGATAAATGAGGACATCAAGAGAATCTTACATTTATCAGAACAGTGCAAGATGGGAGATTGGTATTTGTATAAACAGCATACATAATTAAGGGTTTTCGGGTCCAATTTACTGCCTTACAAATTGCCCAAGTATTTGACTATCAGAGTCTTTGCATTATAATATTTAAGGCAAGTTTTGAATTCTGATGCCATTAACTTCATGGCTTCCAAAAAGAAGACCCAGTTCAAGTTGAAAAATCAGATTGGTCCTTTCATTGTAAATAACAGAGAAGTTGATAAAGATATAGACAAAAGATTGTTAGAGCTTAAATTTCAGAAAAGTTTCCCTTGGAATTATGACCCTCAAGGTCTTCTCAGCAGTATAAGGGTTAAATGTAAGCTAACTCCTTTCATACATGAACCCAAGCCTGATATTGAAAAATTTGCAAACTAGACAGAATGGGTAGAAAACACATTGATAGATACAGTCATCAATGTAGAGCCAACACAAAAGATGGATACCACTCTTTCCATGATAGCTTCAAAACAGCCAGAATATTCAAACAAAATAAGCAGAGATGAGGGAGCCTACACAATAGAGACTACTACAAAGACTAAATTCAAGCTCATCTACAACAAAAGGCTCAAATTCAGTTCGATAGGGAAAGAAAAAGTTATTGATGTTGAAGATACCAATGAGCCTGAGGTAAACAATGATGAGGCTACAGAAATAATAAAAGATACTCTTGCAGACATACAAACATATCAAAAAATAGGTGAACAGGATACTCAAATGATTGAAAGGAAGAAAAACATGGAGGCCTCTTCCTCACACACAGTGGAGGAAAAAGACATAGACATCAAAGAAAGATATAAGCCGATCAAACAAAAGAATGAAGAGATTAAAAGTGAGATTTATTCTCAATTCTTAAAACAGAATCCAGGGAATCAAAACAGGTTACTTACACCATTTGACTATTCCACAAATAAAATGATCATGTCATATCTGCAACTAACTACTTCAACACCTAAGACAGTGGCAGACTACAAAAATGTTGAGTTTGAAGTAGATACTGAAAATGTGCATGAACTGAATCAAATAGAATTTCACAGACATAGCTATGAGATTCTATATTCAACTGTGGTAACAAAGGCTATGAGTGCCACTAAATTGCAGAATACCATTATCAACATGCAAGACCAAATGAAACTTGATAAAGGCTCTTTGTATGCTAAAGATTTAAGGATAAAAACCTTAGAAGACTTAGTTTTGCAAGTGGGAGTTGATCCTTCAGATATTCCAGTAGCAGAAATATTGATTAAAAAGAAAAATGAAGACATTGCAGCTTTGAGGAAACAGTTGAAGCTTCCTCAAAGTGAACATCCTCAAACTAAAGAAATTCTTCAAGGACAGGCAGAAAAAGAAGACATGATGCAGTTGATTATCAAACTGACTGCCCAAATCAAAGAAATGGAAACAAAATTAGATCAACTTATGAAAGAGAAAGAAATTTTCAAAGAAACTGAAGCTCCAATTATCCCCTCAGTCATACCAGTAATTACTACAGTTGTGGCCTCCACTTTGGGAGAAAAATTGGCACCAAAAGAGTTATTGGCAACAGCAGTGCTAGTACAATCAGCCACAACATCAGCAACAGATTCTTCAACCACACAGGTAAAACACACAGATGATGTAGGGAAGATAGTAAAAGCTATGGAGGAATTATCACTAAAAAACAATGAAATTAACAATTTGAAAAAGATAATTCAGAATATGGAAGTTTCCAACAAAGCAGCATTAATCAATGCTAACAGTTATGAGCAAAGGGCCAAAATACTTGAAGAGAAAATCAAAGGCCTTCAAAAAGACTTGAGTTTCACTGCACAAATTTATATTACATAAGAAATTACCTTTGGACAAATATAATTGATGCCATTCATCTTCAATGGCCTTCAATTCAAATTATTTATGAACAGAGAGATTTACTTCAAGCAGCACAAGTGGAAATCCAAAAGACAACAGAAGAGTTAGCAAATAAACCAGCACAAGCACTAAATCTAATCACTTTCTTGAACAGTAAAAACAGAATAGAGCTAGAAGAATTAAAGATACATGATAGGACAGAGACTATTTTACAGATCAAGAAGGTTCTGACAAACAAAAATCTGATGAACAATTTGAAGGAAAAATGTGATGCCATGAATATTTCTATAACCAAGTTTTTAGAAAAATACACTATGCTGAGACAAACTGGTCTTCCAGATATTCATGTTTGCAATGACAAAATAATGTCCCAAAAATATTATGACAAGAAGATAAGGGGTCATGCTAAAGAACAGATCAACAAGCCACTGCCACAGGGCTCTCCCACAGGAAAGGTCATTCTCAAATATATTGAAGACATGTTTTTTCTTCAAAATGAGATCCAACATCTGTTTGTTTTTAAGCCTAATTTTTCCAAATACACAGATGCTGATGAAAAATTCAGGAAACTCAAAAGTGTAAAAATACCAAATGCAGAACAGTGGTAGGCTTTTACAGATTTAATGTAGCAGTGAAAGGGAAAAACAATGAAGAAAACTACTTTAGAAACAGTCAACTGATTTTTTTTACTGCTGGCAGTTTTCTTTTTACAGCAGTAAAAGAGTAAATAAACATAGTCAAAGTGTATCAGGATGAAAGTACAGCATGAAAGTGTATCAGGAGGAAGAGTGTCAGTCAAAACAACTCCAAATAAAGATATTTTCCAATTTTCCAGCAAGCAGGACGGCTAGCCAGTAAAGGCTCCTTGATTAGTTTAAGTTGTTCTATATTTTTTGGATAAGAGGACAACTTTCTAAACTGTTAAGCAACTATCCCTCTTTATATGTAAAGATATTTTATATTTCCTAGAGTTATTCCTAGATTTCTCTAGGATATTTTGTAAACAATATTTTGTATAAATACTTCAGTCTTTGAAGTGTTTAGTGTGGAATAAAATTGCTAAGATTACTATAGATTTTTGTTGATACATTGGAGGCCTACATGTGTTGATTTCGAAAGTAGCAGACTGGGCAAAGATAATTGGACATCATAATTCAGGATTCTCGTGATAAGTTAAAGAGTAAAGTGCATCTATCTTGTCATTGTTTATTTTCTGAAGTTCCATTCATTTCATTACGTGTTTTTTATTTCTTAATGAGTAACTAGGAATATTACTTCGGGACTAGATTATGGCTCCCTGTCTTAACTAATTTACCATTTAAATGTTTTCAATTGATTTCCGGTGTTAGGAATTCTTAACTTCTCCTACTCCCATTTGACTTCTGCCTCCTTCCTCTATTGTCTGGATCAAAGGATCCTTCATTGCCCTTTGTCCCGACTACACCATTTCATCAAAAACCTTTTACCCAAAGCTCTGAGGGTTATCTATCTTGCCCTGAATATATTTGCATCCTTTTGGCCTTGCCTTCTAGAACTGCTATCTAGACTTAGACTCCATTAGCCCAATGTTCAAGTAGATTTCTCCCTAGTTTACCTTTAAGTGATTTTTTCTCGCCAAACCAATTTAAAACCAAAACCAATTGTTCTATCATAACTAGCCTAAAACATAAAATCAAAACAAAGTTAAATCATAAAGAGAGAGCCCTCTCTGAAATTTAAGAAGGCTAGATCCTAAATTTCCAAAGTAGGTTTGTGGTTACCCCTAGTTTCTTAAACTAAAAACCAAAGGCCCACAACTTTTAGAAATTACTAGGGTGATAACATACTGGCAACCATACTAGGGAACTAACCATTCTCCAGTTTTAAATTTAGTCTTAAAGGAAGATCTTTCATTTATATTTTTACTTTAATATTATTTTTAAGGGTTGTGGATATTCATAAATAGTCATTCTGGCTTCTAGGAAAACCTACTATACCAGGTCTAATCCGGATCCTAAGCCTGCAGTTATAGTAGATAACCCAGAACATATTGGAAAAAAGAAAAAACAAATTTTCAATTTAGAAACTGAAGTACCATTAAGAAAAGCTAATTCTTTACCCAAAGAATTAGTGAGCTTATCTGATATTGATTTTGATTTCAAGTTTGAACAATCATTGTTTAAAAATAAATATGAAAGTGATTTAAAAGATACTGTAATAGATCCTGTTTTTACTTCTTTTTTTAATACAAAAAAGAAAATTATTTCAGCAAAAATAAAATTAGATAAATTTGAATCTCAAAGTCAAGTAGAAAGGATTAATGTTACACTGATTAAAGACATTGATGAAGCTATTAAATTAGCCCATTTATTATCCCACATTAAGCCTCCAGTTTCTCAATTGCACACAATAATAATTCCAGCAGCAGATTCAACTCTGTATGTTGTCACCTCATTTTTAGATTCCACTGCAAGTTCATCCACAGAAAAATTTAGTCCTAAGTTGCCTTTGTAGCCTAGGATATTATTCCCCTCATCCACTCAATCCACTGCATCCACTAGTTTTATAAGCACTACATCCTTATTTTCAAGTAGTTCCATATATATACCAACCTCTTTTCCAAGTTCTTCAAGTACAGCTTTCAGCACATCAGCTACTATATCCAGCATTGCTCCTATCATTACTGTTATAACTCCCAGTTCAGCAAAACTTCAAGCCATGGCTGCTAGGTATACTCCCCTTGTCTTACCCCAAAACCTCCATGATATGCCCCAAGATTACCAGAAAAATATACCATTATTTGATGGTCTGTCACAATATACTGCTCAACAAAAATGACAGATTATTGTGAAATCTGTGAAATTGATGAGTCAGATGTCCAGATGAGGTTATTTTCTCAAAGTTTAACAGGAGAAGTAAAGAAATGGTTTAAAAATTTAGTTGCTGGTAGTATAGCTAATTTAGCTGCATTTCATAGAGAATTTTTAAATAAATGGGAAAAGAAAAAGAATCCTTTGCAAATTTTGTCTGAGTTTGATGCTTTAAAAAGATCTCTTAATGAGTCTGTTCAGGATTACTGCACTAGATATAACAGTGTCTATAATTCCATTTCTGCAGATCTTAAACCTACACCCTACTCTGTACTTCTTAAATTCCCTAATGGATTTGATCCAGATATAGCTTATCAACCAAGAGAAAGGGATGCTGAAACATTAGAACATATGCAATTAGATGATGTTAGTGTAGAAATTAATATTCTAGCTAAAAAAGCCAGACTTAGGAATGAAAGGAGAGTCATAATCAAAGAAGAAACATCAAATTCAGATGCTAAACTAGATTTATTTGTTAAAACTTTAGAAAGGGTGGTTGATAGATTAGGCAATATTGAGAAAAAACCACAATGGGATAACCAACCACAAATCAGAAATCCCAACTTCAAAAAAAACAATAACACTGGAAAATCAAAAGAAGCTGCTCCAGATCAAAACATTAGGCCCCCATTTCAAGAGAACTATGCTGATAGTTCTCATGATAATGATGAAGATGAGGATAACATCAATCTAATAATGGGGATAGATGAAGACAACATTATTTTCCTCACTCAGGAGGATCAAGAACTTTTTGAGCTTCAACAACTCAAAGTAGAATCTAGTGAATCCTTTGATTTTAAACAAGGTTATGACTTTGCTATTAATGAAATTCACAGTCAGTATAACCTTAGAAACATAAAAAACAATGAAACTTCTACAAAAAAATACTTCTCAAAATCAAACTAAAAAGAATGTAGAAGCACCAAAAACAAAGATTTTGCAAATTCTCCCAAGGGAAAACAAGCAAAATTCAAATCCTCCCAGTCCCAAAAAATTGCCAAGTCCAAAAATTGTTGACATCACTGAAGAAGTGGCCCAATCCTCCAATAATTCCCAAAAGGCCAACACTACCAAAGCCCCTAATTCAGTAAAATCAGAAATTCATGATCCTAAGAAGAATCATGTTGATTCTCAATCAGTAAATCCTAAAACTATTAATACCAAAGCTTCTGCTGAAAGTTCAAAATCTGAAAAAAAATTTGCTACCCCTGAATCTGTCCCTAAAAAGAGAACTAAAGACAGCAAAAGTCAAGAAATTCAGACAGAAAACAAAAGAACAATTCAAGATAAAAGTACATCTGCTGAAATTCATGAAAAACCCACTCAGATTACTGTCACAAAAGATGAACTAATTCAGATTAGTAAGTCTCAACCAACATTTAATATTCAAACTGAAATAGAAAAATTAAAGATACCAATTCCTTTAACATAATTGGTAAAGAATGACTTATATAAATCAACAATTACTGAAACTTTGAATATGAATGATGGTGAAGATTCTATTAATTTAAATGATGATCAACCAGAGTTGATATTTGGCCCTGATGTAAATGGTAAGCATTCTGATGGAACAATGCCTCCTTTCTATATCAGTCTTACTATTCACGATCAGATTTTACACAATGCAATGTTAGATTCAAGAGCTTCCCACAATTTAATGCCAAAAGCTATTATGGAAACTCTAAATCTATAAATAACCAGGCCTTATAAAGATTTATTCTCTTTTGATTCCAGCAAGGTTAAGTGCATAGGATTGATCAAAGACTTATGTGTGAATTTGGTTCAGTACCTTGGTAAGAGCATGGTTATGGATATTGTAGTAGCTAACATCCCACCAAAATATGGTATGCTTCTTTCTCGCTCATGGGGATAAAATTTGCAGGGATCTCTACAATTAGACATGAGCTATGCTACTATATCAGTATTTGAACATCCCAAGAAACTTTATAGGGAAACTTTAATGAAATTCATGGTCATTAGTGCAGAAAGGTCCATAAATTACCCCATTTATTCAACACCAACTGACCTTGATTCCTTCATTTTATGTAACTCTGATAATAATGAAATCCAAACAGAAATGATTGACATAAAGCCAAAACCAAATAATGACAATATTTTTCATGAAGCCCTTTGGAACTTAGATTTTGATGGCTCAGTGAACAAAATAGGAGCAGGAGCTGGAATATGGATCACAAACATTGAGACAGGTCATTTAGAAGGACATGCCTTTAGACTCAACTTCAAATGTACTAATAACATGGCAGAGTATGAGGCACTTATCTTAGGCCTTTAAATCATCAGAAAATTAGGAGGTAAAAGAATTTTAATTATGGGAGATTCGGAATTGATCATTAAGCAAGTAAATGGAGATTATTCTGTTCATAATCCTAGATTAGCCAGATATAGAGATGCACCAATTGATTTATGTGAATATTTATTGGATTGTAAGTTTGCTAATATACCTAGAAAATATAACATTCAAGCTCATTGCCTAGCAACATTTGCTAGCACATGTAACTTACCTTTTCAGCCTACACATAGGTATACTGCTGAAGTTAAATATAGACCCATTGTCCCTGACAATGTCACATACTGGCAAATTTTCTCTAAATATGAACAGATTTACCATTTTCTGAATAATGAGGAAGAATTTCAGAATTGCAATATAGATTTAGATTGTAATATAGATTCAAATTTTAATTATGAAATAGATAACATAGATGTACATAAATTTAACAAACCCACTGTATTTACTCAATCTGACATAGATAACTTAGAGAAAGTAGATATAGAGGAAGTTATTGAAGAATAAATTGACATGTTATCTAGATTTAAAAGATAATTTTTTACCTAAAGGTTTAACTCCTTTGGAGGACCTTTTTGATTCCAATGATGTGCCTAAAAAGCCAAAAATGGAACCAGTCAAGTCTGACATTGAAGAACTTAACATTGAGACAGAAGTGAAACCAAAAATGATCAAATTATCAAAATATTTACCCTCTCAAGAAAAATAAAAATACATTGAACTTTTAAAGGAGTATCAAGATGTGTTTTCATGGAGTTATGAAGATCTAAAATCCTATGATACAAACATAATTCAACACAAGATTCCTAGAAAAGATGATCAGAAACCATTTAAACAAAAATTGAGAAGGATTAATCCTGTCTTATTACCTTTGATAGAAAAGGAGGTTAAACGCATGTATGATGCCCAAATCATTGCACCAATCAGATATTTTGATTGGGTATCAAACTTAGTACCTCCAGGAAGAAAACAAGTGAAATTAGATTATGTGTAGATTTTAGAAATCTCAATAAAGTATCATTGAAGGATAATTACCCTTTACCCAAGATGGATCATATTTTACAACGGGTAGTTGGTTCTTCCAGGATATCTTTATTGGATGGTTTTTTAGGATATAACCAGATACTTGTCCAAAAGCAAGACCAACCCAAAACAGCTTTTACCACTCCTTGGGGCACTTTCATGTATGTGAAAATGCCTTTTGGTTTGATGAATGTTGGAGCTAATTTTCATAGGGCTATGGACATAGCCTTTGCTAAGGAAATACATGAATTCTTGGTTATTTATTTAGATGATATTACTATCTTTTCTAAGTCAAATAATGAACACTTAAATCATTTGAGACAATTTTTTATTAAATGTAGAAAATTTGGTATATCTTTAAATGCTAAGAAAACCCTTTTTGGACTAGAGGAAGGAAAATTACTAGGACACATAATTTCAAAGGAAGGTATTAGGATAGATACTGCAAGAATAGAGGCCATTCTAAACATTCATCCACCTAGAAATATCAAAGAGTTACAAGCATTTTTAGGTAAAATTAATTGTTTAAGAAAATTTATTTCTAACTTGACAGAAATCATCATAGGACTGAAAAACATGCTTAAAAAGGACTTTGTTTTAAAATGGACAGTTGAAGCAAAACAATCATTTGAATCCATTAAGCATTCTTTAACAAAAACACCAATCTTAATCAGTCCAGACTTCAAGAAAGATTTTATAATCTTTTCATTTTCCTTAGAACATACCATAGCTGCAGTTCTACTGCAGAAAAATGACCAAGGTTTTGAACAGCCTATAGCATTTTTCAGTAAAACCCTTAGAGATGCACCTTTGAGATATAACATAATGGAAAAACAAGCTTTAGCCTTGGTTAAAGCCATAAAATATTTCAGAGTGTACATTCTTTACTCCCACATTATTGCCTATGTCCCTAATTCTATAGTCAAAGATATTCTTACACAGGATGGGCCAGATGGAAGAAGAGAAAACTCGATTGTCACTATCCTTGAATATGACATAGAGATTAAACCAACCAAGCTCATAAAAGGACAAGTTTTAGCCAGACTGATGGCTGAATCCAATTGTAACGCTTTAGATATAAATTTTATTGCTCAAGTTGATAACCAGGAAGAGATGGTGACTCCATTGATCAGTGAAGCCTTTCTAGACTGACCATGGTACTCAGATATTATCTTTGTACTTACACATTTACAAGCTCCTCCTGGATTAACAAGGACTAAATCTATATTTATTAAACTTAAATCAATGAGATTTTGTATTATGAATAATGTGCTTTATTGGAAAGAACAAAGTGGGATATTACTGAACTGTTTACTAAAATCAGAAGCTGAAAAAATTCTTGGAGAATTTCATGCAGGTGATTGTGGATGACACTTATACTAGAAAAGTACAGCAGATAAGATTCTTAGAGCTGGTTTTTACTGACCTACCTTATTTTCTGATGTGAAAAAAATTGTTACTTCATGTCACAAATGCCAAATTTTTGAAGGAAAAAAGAAGTTGTTACCTTTACCCCTAAAGCCAATTTCTACTGAGATGCCATTTCAACAATGGGGTTTAGACTTCATTGGAGAAATTCACCCTCCATCCTCTGGCCAACACAATTTGATATTGACTGCCACATATTATTTCACTAAGTGGATTGAAGCCATTCCTACCAGGAAAGCCACTGATTCAATCATTATCTCTTTCATAGAAAACAACCTTTTATCTAGATTTGGCTGCCCACAGAAAATAATTACTGATAATGCAACAACATTTAAATCTAAGAAAATTATTGCCTTTTGTCACAAGTACCATATAACCCTAGGCCACTCTACTGCTTATTACCCTCAAGGTAATGGCCTAGCTGAATCTTCAAATAAAAGCCTTGTGAATATCATTAAAAAACTACTTGAAGATAAAAAGAAAACCTGGAATAAAAATTTAGTCTATGCCTTATGGGCAGATAGACTTACTGCCAAGAAGTCAATTGGAACATCTCCTTACCAGATTGTATATGGGATGGATGCAGTTTTCCCATCATCTTTAGGTGTTCCAGTAATGAAGATCATTCAAGAATCACAAGTAAAATTAAATGATATACAAAGAAGGATAAATCATACTATTCATCTGCAATAGAAAAGGGAAGAAATCTATGAAAAATCTCAAGTCATTCAAGAGAAAATCAAGAAAAAAATTTATAAAAGAAATAAAGAAGATGACTTTTCCATTAGAGAGAAAGTGTTAAAATGGGATTCCGAGAGAGAAGAAAAAGGGAAGCATGGAAAGTTTGACTTTCTATGGAAAGGGCCCTATGAAATTTATGGATATAGGGGTAACAATGCTTTCTTCATCAAATATTTGGATGGAAATGATATTCAAGACGGACCAGTTAATGGTAGAATGCTTAAACACTACTATTCCTCTGAGTTAACCAATAGTTAGTCCCAGTTACTTTTTACATCATTGTAAATATTCATTGAAGTTTTTAGATTGGATTGGATATTTTCTTTTCGAATTTTAAGCCCGGAGTGAAGGCCCTAAGCTTTGAAAAGTAAAATGTCATAAATATGAGTTTTTGCAGAAAACAGAAGACAATTACTAGATCATCAAGGTCAAAATTGAAGGCTACTAGTCTTAGAGTTCTTGACATTTTTCTAGGAAATTCCATCACCATGTGAAGCCGCTATTAAGGTCCTCTAAGTATAGGATTCATAATTTGGAATTGACTTATGATAGTCTTGTAAAAATATGTACATACCTTGCTTTCTGCAAGTTGTTTTCCCATATTTTGTAAAAAATAAAAAATCAAAATAGAAAATCAAAAAGAGGGTAAAAGTCCTAAAAGAAAGATCAACGGACTTAGAAAAAATATAAACCCCAAAAGAAAAAAGAAATAAAACATGAAAGTGTGCAAATTCAAATGCCACTACTTTTTACTTTTTGTTTATGATTATGGCAGAGTGTCAATAAATGCCATAATCCATGATGAGCTAAATTGCTTAAACTTGACTTATCATGACTTCAATTTTATTGTTGTAGAATAGTGAATAAAGATTAGTCAGACAGTTTAATCCTGACTAATTAGTAGATAGGTAGAGAATAAAGAGGAGCTCATCAATTTAATCTGAGCCCTCAGATGATATAAGGTAGATTTAGATATTTTTTATGCTTTTAAAAGAATAAATGTTCAAGGTTGCTAGCTCAAATGCACCTACAAAATGGAAGAAAAAATGTTAGATTAAATTTGGGTAGGTAGAAAGAAGTGGGAAAAGCATGTAAATATTCATCATCGGGAAAAAAATCATTAATTTCCCCTCCCTATAGTTATTCTGCATTTTAGACTTTCAGTCAAAGAGACTCAGAGCATTTCTCTGACTTCTGTTGGGACCGGACCCAAGGCTCGATGACTGATAAGTTAAAAGTGTTGAATTCCTATATTAAATTCGTAATTATCATCATTTACCCTTCATACACTCATTACTATTCAATTTCATAAGTAAGCACTTTTCTACTTAATGAAATATGAAATTCCCCATTTGGCTAACTCCCTTCAATCATACATAGCATAAAAACCCTCAAAAATATTATATCCTAAGTTAAAAGTGGTGAAATTATAAATGATAAAAGCTTTGCTCTAATATTTTCACTTTACTTAGTCATATAATTGTATTTTTGATGTATTACATTGTCCCTTGTCATATTAACTTCTAATTTATATATTAAATCCCTACAATAACCTTTTCCTATTAATATAATTCCCTCTTATATTAATACCCTTTAAACCCACTATTATAAGATTTTAGGCCAAAATTATTATCCACGTGCTGAAATAAAATCCAAAATTATACCCCTTTGGTCTAAAACTACCTTTAACTAAAGACCCCGCCCCCTATAGTTATTAAGCCCCCATAGTTTAATAAACTATATAATAAAAATATAAAAATATTTTGGAGCGCGAAATAGGCAGTTTTTTTCAATCCGCCTCTTATGACGTGTCACAATTTCATTGCATCGCGTTCATTTGAAGAAAATCAGCTTACAGCCTATTACCAACGCGAAAACCATTTCCTGTTTTCGCATTCAAAAACAGAAACCATCCCGCCTTTTGATATGACTGGCATTTATTACAATGAAGATTTATAAACAAAGGTTTAAAACCTTTATTATACTATTTTTTCAATGCCATTCCCACATTCCGAGCTGTGAAAAAAGCTCCGCCTGATTGTATTTAGCCCTTTCAAGACCCTATTTACCAATTTTTCATTCAAAACCCAGATTTGACCACTGATTTCTCTTTTGAAAACCAGGTAAGCCATTTGATGCACCAGTAAGCCAGACCAAGCTCAGAATCAACCAAAGATCTTCGTAGAAACCCTTTCGACTATCAAAATACCTACAATTAAGGTATTTTTCCCAATCTAACTTGCAATCTCAAAAGTTTAAGCCTTTTGTGAACGAATTAATCTTCAAAAAGAGAAAGTAATCTGTTTAATTTTCCCAAAAGCGATCAAAACTAAGGCATACCCTCGCAAATTTTCTCTAGAATTCACTATATTCATAAAAACCTCGTTTTAAAACCCAATTCCTTAGCTAAATATCCCTGAAAGAGAAATTCCATGGCTCGAAAAGGTTTTAAAACCTACAGAAAACCTAAAAATTCCCTTTTGCAGTCCTACTCATTCAGAAAGCCTGTGTTTTTTGTCTTAAACCTGTTGCTTGTGTCCCATCTTCCTGATTGAGCATTAAAATAATCACTGAAGCTATCTTTGCCAAAAAATTGCTCAAATTCCTTCTGTTTCAACAAATCCAACTACTGCAAACTGTTTAATCTTGATTTAGTTCTCTAAAAATGACCAAGAAACGAATGACACCTAAAGCTGGAGGCTATAGGCCTGTTAAACCTGGAGGATCCAAAACTCCTAAGTTTGAAGCAGCAAAAGCCCCAAAATCCACCCCTGCACTCACTACAAAAACTACTGTGTCTGTCAATCCCCTTCAGCCACCAGTAACTACTGAAGAAATCGTCCCCTTGACTGATGTGGATTATAAAATTTTGGACCCTGTGGTAGAATTCAACCTATTAGAAGTTCACAATTGGTGTTATGAAAAGTTCCTTGATAAAGATGACATGCCTCTTTGGGAAAAAAATTTACCCAAATATGTAGTCCCATTAACACACCCTGGTCAAGACCTGATAAGATTGTGTCAAAAGTACTATGTTCCAAATCAAAGAGCAATTGTAAATGCTGATAGGGAGATTCTATTTTCTATCACTGCAGAGTCTATAAATGAAATGTTTCCATTACAATTTTACCCTAGGGCAGTCCCCCTATCCATTGAAGCATTAACTCAGTTATATTTGGGATTATATTTCCCTAAGAGGTTTATGATTTTCCAGAATTTTATGCCTAGTCATGTGGATATTCCTAAACTAAATCCTCCTTACTCCACTTACAAGTTTCCTGAGGGTTCTAGGCATGTGATTTCAATGTTATCTTTCATACTAGGTTACTTCACTGATGAATTCACTAATGAATCCATCCTTGGTTTTTTATCTACTCTATCTCCGAGTCAGCCTCCTGCCATGATTTTTGACTATGCTAGATTTATAGCTGATTCTATCCATCATCAGTTGACCAAATTTCCCACTGAAGGGGTATTCAGATAATCTTCCTACTTATTCCACTTGTTTTTTTTTTCACAAGCTGATGGATGTAGAGGGTAAACCTCTATCCACTATCTATTGGAAATATTTATTGAGAAAAGAAGAAAATGAGTTCAGTTATTCAGACTTTTCAGATTTGTTCATTTAGCCAGCTATGATTTTACTGTACAAAGCAGATCAGCCTAGGATAAATGAGGACATCAAGAGAATCTTATAGTTATCATAACAGTGCAAGATGGGATATTGGTATTTTTATAAACATCATACAGAATTGAGGATTTTTGGGTCCAATTTACTGCCTTACAAATTTCCCAAGTATTTGACTATCAAAGTCTTTGCATTAGAATATTTAAGGCAAGTTTTGAATTTTGATGCCATTAACTTCATGGCTTCCAAAAAGAAGACCCAGTTCAAGTTGAAAAATCAAATTGGTCCTTTCATTGTAAATAACAGAGAAGTTGATAAAGAGATAGACAAAAGATTGTTAGAGCTTAAATTTCAGAAAAGTTTCCCTTGAAATTATGACCCTCAAGGTCTTCTTAGCAGTATAAGGGTTAAATGTAAGCTACCTCCTTTCATACATGAACCCAAGCCTGATATTGAAAAATTTGCAAACCAGACAGAATGGGTAGAAAACACATTGATAGATACAGTCATCAATGCAGAGCCAACACAAAATATGGATACTACACTTTCCATGATAGCTTCAAAATAGCCAGAATCTTCAAACAAAAGAAGCAGAGATGAGGGAGCCTACATAGGAGAGACTACTACAGAGACTAAATTCAAGCTCATCTACAACAAAATGCTCAAATTCAGTTCCATAGGGAAAGAAAAAGTTATTGATGTTGAAGATACCAATGAGCCTGAGGTAAACAATGATGGGGCTACAGAAATAATAAAAGAGACTCTTGTAGACATACAAACAGATCAAACAACAGGTGAACAGGATACTCAAATGATTGAAAGGCAGAAAAACATGGAGGCCTCTTCCTCACACTCAGTGGAGGAAAAATACCTAAACATCAAAGAAAGATATAAGCAGATCAAACAAAAGAATGAAGAGATTAAAAGTGAGATTTATTCTCAATTCTTAAAACATAAGCCAGGGAATCAGAACCGGTTACTTACAGCATTTGACTATTCCACAAATAAAATGATCATGTCATATCTGCAACCAACTACTTCAACACCTAATACAGTGGCAGACTACAAAAAGGTTGAATTTGAAGTAGATACTGAAAATGTGCATGAACTGGATCAAATAGAATTTCACAGACATAGCTCTAAGATGTTGTATTCAACTGTGGTAACAAAGGCTATGAGTGCCACTAAATTGCAGAATACCATTATCAACATGCAGGACCAAATGAAACTTGATAAAGGCTCTTTGTATGCCAAAGATTTAAGGATAAAAACCTTAGAAGACTTAGTTTTGCAGGTGGGAGTTGATCCTTCAGATATTCCAGCAGCAGAAATATTGATTAAAAGGAAAAATGAAGACATTGCAGCTTTGAGGAAATAGCTTAAGCTTCCTCAAAGTGAACATCCTCAAACTAAAGAAATTCTTCAAGAACAGGCAGAAAAAGAAGACATGATACAGTTGTTTATCAAACTGACTGCCCAAATCAAAGAAATGGAAACACAATTAGATCAACTTATGAAAGAGAAATAAATTGTCAAAGAAAATGAAGCTCCAATTATCCCCTTAGTCATACCAATAATTACTACAACTGTGGCCTCCACTTTTGGAGAAAAATTGGCACCAAAAGAGTTATTGGCAACTGCAGTGCCAGTACAATCAGCCACAACATCAGCAACAGATTCTTCAACCACACAGGTACAGCACACAGATGATGCACGGAAGATAGTAAAAGCTATGGATGAATTATCACTAAAAAACAATGAAATTAACAGTTTGAAAAAGATAATTCAGAATATGGAAGTTTCCAACAAAGCAGCATTAATCAATGCTAACAGCTATGAGGAAAGGGCCAAAAGAATTGAAGAGAAAATCAAAGGCCTTCAAAAAGACTTGAGTTTCATTGCACAAATTTCTTACATAATAAATTACCTTTGGACAAATATAATTGATGTCATTCATCTTCAATGGCCTTCAATTCAAATTATTTATAAACAGAGAGATTTACTTCTAGCAGTACAAGTGGAAATCCAAAGGACAACAAAAGAGTTAGCAGATAAACTAGCACAAGCACTAAAGCTAATAAATTTCTTGAACAGTAAAAACAGAACAGAGCCAGAAGAATTAAAGATACAGGATAGGACAGAGACTATTTTGCAAATCAAGAAGGTTCTGACAAAGAAAAATCTGATGAACAATTTGAAGGAAAAATGTGATGCCATGAATATTTCTATAACCAAGTTTTTAGCAAAATACACTATGCTGAGACAAACTGGTCTTCCAGATATTCATGTCTGCAATGACAAACTAATGGCCCAAAAATATTATGACAAGAAGATAAGGGATCATGCTAAAGAATAGATCAACAAGCCACTGCCACAGGGCTTTCCCACAGGAAAGGTCATTCTCTAATATATTGAAGACTTGTTTTTTCTTCAAAATGAGATCCAACATCTATTTGTTTTTAAGCCTAATTTTTCCAAATACATAGATGCTAATGAAAACTTCAGGAAACTCAAAAGTGTAAAAATACCAAATGCAAAACAGTGGTAGGCTTTTACAGATTTAATGTAGCAGTGAAAGGGAAGAACAGTGAAGAAAACTACTTTAGAAACAATCAACTGATTTTTTTTTACTGTTGGCAGTTTTCTTTTTACAGCAGTAAAAGACTAAATAAATAGAGTCAAAGTGTATCAGGATGAAATTACAGCGTGAAAGTGTATTAGGAGGAAGAGTGTCAGTCAAAACAACTCCAAATAAAGATATTTTCCAATTTTCCAGCAAGCAGGACAACTAGCCAGTAAAGGCTCCTTGATTAGTTTAAGTTGTTCTATATTTTTTGGATAAGAGGATAGCTTGCTAAAATGTTAGGCAGTTGTCCCTCTTTATATGTAAAGATATTTTATATTTCCTAGAGTTATTCCTAGATATCTCTAGGATATTTTGTAAACAATATTTTGTATAAATACTTCAGTCTTTGAAGTGTTTAGTGTGGAATAAAATTGCTAAGATTACTATAGATTTTTGTTGATACATTGGAGGCTTACATGTGTTGATTTCGAAAGTAGCAGACTGGACAAAGATAATTGGACATCATAATTCAGGATTCTCGTGATAAGTTAAAGAGTAAAGTGCATCTATCTTGTCATTGTTTATTTTCTCAAGTTCCATTCATTTCATTATGTGTTTGTTCTTTCTTAATGAGTAACTAGGAATATTACTTCAGGACTATCTTATGGCTCCGTGTCTTAACTAAGTTGCCATTTAAATGTTTTCAACTAATTTATGGTGTTAAGAATTCTTAATTGCTCCTGCTCACGTTTGACTTATGCCTCCTTCCTCTATTGTCTGGATCAAAGGATCCTTCATTGCCCTTTGTCCCGACTACACCATTTCATCAAAAACATTTTACCCAAAGCTCTGAGGGTTATCTATCTTGTCCTAATTATATTTGCATCCTTTTGGCCTTGCCTTCTAGTACTATTATCTAGACTTAGACTCCATTAGCCCAATGGTCAAGTAGATTTCTCCCTAGTTTACCTTTAAGTGATTTTTTCCTGCCAAACCAATTTAAAACTAAAACCAATTGCTCTATCATAACTAGCCTAAAACATAAAATCAAAACAAAGTTAAATCATAAAGAAAGAGCCCTCTCTGAAATTTAGGAAGGCTAGATCCTAAATTTCCAAAGTAGGTTTGTGGTTACCCCTAGTTTTCTTAAACTAAAAACCAAAATCCCACAACTTTTAGAAATTACTAGGGTGATTACACGGCACACGTTTTCTAGTCCACCCTCTTCCATTTTAGATTCGACATATTTCTTTTTATACCACTTGGACGATAATCATGATTCTCTCCATGTATTTTCTCCTCTCGGAGACCAAAATTGTGCCTATTGAAGAGATGACACAAATATGGCAATATCATGGACTAATATACCCTTCTAATAGAGTATAGTTACTTTACTTCATCTATTTAGATTCTTTTATTTATGATATGTTGAATGGATTGTTCTAATCCCTCCTCTCGTTTATTATAATGTAAAAGTATTAATCATTAAATAAGTTTTATCATTTATAATACTTATTATTTATGAATTATATTAAATAAGGAGAAGGATTGAATATATATATAAGTTGAAACTGTTAAACATATATATAATGAAACTATTAATTATATAGATGATTTATTTTAAAATTGAATTCCAAAAAAAAAAATAGAAATTACTAATTAAAATTGATAATTTTAGAAATCTCTCTTTTAAAAAATTAATCTTTAAATATTTATAATAAATACAAAATTACTATAAATTTATATGCATTTTTAATATATACATATTATATATCAATTTTATATTAAAAAAATAAAAACATTATTCATTCTTTTAAATACTTTTGATTTTTTTTTTTTTTAAATTAAGAATATTATTTTCACACATTACCCATGTCATTCTTGCACAATAAACAAAATTCGCGTGGTAGCAATGTACAAAAAAAAAACAACATCAGTGACATTGCCACCACGTGGCTCTTGTTTTGATATCTCTCTCCACATTAATACTGAAACGCAAATTTTCTCACAGAAAACGATGAAACTAATGCAAGCAAGGGTAATGGTGAGTAAGTATAGCTAATATTTAAATTGCACCTCATTCTTTGATCCATACGAACATAGTATTTCCATTCTTGGAATAAGGAACTATGTTTTCCACATAAAAGGTATTATAAAAGGTATTGTCATATTTTTTTATATTTTATTTTGTAAATCAACATTTTCTATCAATTAATATTCATCATACATAGTGATAGGCTCCATAAACCAAAACTAAAGGTCTCATTCCTACCATAATTTTTGACCCAAATATGAAAACAAAACCACATTACAAACAAGCTAATGATACTATAAATCTATAGACTGATAACCCAAAATAGCCAAAAAATCCATATACCTTAAAACAACTAATTTTCATCATTGTTCGGGATGGAGAGTCAAAACTAGGCCACCTTGCTCATTAAATAGAGGTGAAGGATGATGGAAATCCTCATGGACATTAGCTTCCATATGCTCCATTCTACCTTCCAGGATCGCTAATCTATCATGGATTCATTTTTTACCTCTCCTCAATGACACCATCTTGTCCATAACCTGCCATTGGTTCTATTGAAGATCGTTCATAAACCATATAGCTTTGTTCTTATCCTCATGACTGTCCTAATCCAATTGCTCTAGAAGAACTATAATTTGTTGAAGGTGCTCATCCAATGTATCAAATGGAGAAGGAATCTCGACACGACCAGGAGAAAGGTTCGTTGGTTTTTCCACCTTTTCCCCAAGGTCACCGTTAGCTTCATGGCTAGTGAATCCTTGGCCCCATGCCCCCCCCATAGCCCCCATGATCTCCTGGGGCTTCCTCTTGTGGCACCCAGGAAGGGGGACACAATTGGCTTTTCCACCCCACAAAGCATCCACCCAATACACCTATGTTATGCAACCAAATCACAAAATAGAAGAAAAAGATAGATCAACGACTTCAAAATTAGCCTCTTCGAGGGACAACCTCCTTTACATCATATAAATGAATAATTATTGGATGATACAAATTATAACACCTTCTTGGCATATATAGGAGTTTAAGGGATCACAATATAATTATAACCTACATAAAAATGATAATGTAAGCACACAAAAATAAAAATAGTGGGATTATATGGGGAAGAACAATAAAAATATGAGAATACATGGGCACAACAATAATAATAAGGGGCTACACTAACAATAACAATAAGAGGGATATACTAGTATTATAGGGACCTGACATTCCCCTATCCTTCAAAGTGTTGTCCTCAATGCTTGAGTAGTTTCAGATGCTTGTGTATAAAATTTCCATCCTCCCATATGGAATATTCAGTGGGTAAATTCCTCCACTTAATGAGATACTATGAAATTAATTGATTTTGTAGTTGTTTAGTTTTTATTTCTATGACTGCTTCAGGCTCAAATATGACATTTCCTTCTTCGTCAAGTTTTGGAAACATTGTTTAAACTGGGGGCTTGTCACCGATAACCTTCTTTGAGCATGAAACATGGAAAATTAGGTGTAGTTGGAAAGATGCAAGAAACTCCAATTTGTATGCCATAGTACCAATATTTTGCAACACATTATAAGGACCATAGTACTTGGGTGATAATTTATTATACTTAGTTTACTTGAGGGACATTTTTTTGTATGGTTGTAGCCGTAAAAATACCCCTTCGCCTACATCAAAAGTTCTTTCACTGTGATATTGATCTTCCTGTTATTTCATTCGATTTTGCACCAAAGTGAGGTTATCCTTTAAGAGTTGGAGAACTTGTTCTTGATGCTCGATGTGATCTTCCACTGCTTGAACCTTATAATTTTCTCTAAAATATGATCTAGTGGATGGTGGATGATATCCATAAAGTGTCATAAATGGGGTCATTTTTGTTGCAATATGGAAGGAAGTGTTATATAAAAATTCAACTAGAGGTAACCACTTGATCCCTTGCTTTTGTTTATCAGATACAAAGCAATGAATATATCATTCCAAACATTTATTCACTATCTCAGTTTGCCTGTGAGATTGAATCAATGATAAGATAATCTATTAACTAATTGAGTACCAAGATAAGTGTTATCACAAAATTGGATCTGATAGGCTACTTGATCATTCAACTTCATGTAACTATTTCAAACCTAATCTTTTGACTGAGGCTTAGCCTCCTCAGCCTGAGAGGGCTCTCTCAAGGGTTAATGATCTGGATAAAAATATAGATGGCTAACTCTTTCTAGGTAACAAACAGATAAATGATAGATGTAGGTTGAGAATCACATTAGCATGTATACATTGGGCTTATGGAGTCAAAACAATTCAGTAATCCAATGAATCTACTTAACATGGAAGTTGAGGCATATCAGAGTTTTAGTCATGAGATACACACACATGAAATTGTAAAAACACAGTCAGTTCATCTATATAGGAAGTCAGAGCATCTAAAAGATGAATTCTGAGTAATATAGATAAACACCACTGTAATAGGAAAATAAAGAGATGCAAATAGAATAGGAACACACTAAAACTCCTTCTGAATCTCAAGTTGGTTAAGAAGAAAATCTCTACATTAGCTAAAAACCAGTGAATTACAATAAGCACAGTTTTGCCAAAAATGTCCAACCTATACTAATTCGACCTCCTGGCCTTTAATAGACCTCTTACCACATGAAATGATCTACCTCTAGACTAGATACATCGAATTTCTGACTCCTTCCACCTTGCATAACCATAAGACATGGAATTTATTACAAAAAGACACCTAATCTGTTTAAACAGACCTATTCCAAAAAGGACTCAAACTACTTGTTGCTATCTATAACAAAATTATCTATTCAAATTTACATCATTACCAATTGTATCATCACATGGTCGAATCTGGATGATGGGCTTCAAGGCTTCATGACCATATTGCTAACCTCCACCAAAATAGGAAACATTCCCCTATTTTATAGGCATAGAGTCTTGTGCATTCTTTGAACATTCTGACCATGATGTACTCTTTATTTTGAGGTCCTTATTTGTTTGAAATTGATTTAATACATCCAAAAACTCCTCCTTAGGTTCCAGTTTTCCAAAACTGCCTACAAAGCTATTCAAAAGAGCTGTAATGTACTGCACTACGAAAACACAGCAATTTCGTAGCACCTTTATAACATTTCCATTTTAACGCTTCTTCTTCAAATTTTTGACTTCTTTCCATTTGCATCATTTCATTTACACTTTAATAAATCTCCCATATCAATTCCAGTCCTTAAATCGCTTTTCAACCTTTCAAAAAGAAAGTAAAATTGGTAGAAAAGCTGCTACAGTGGTTTCGTAGCCCTTTTCTGCTTTTTTACAGTGTCTGCGCTACGAAACTGCTGAGTGTGCAGTTTTGTCAAAAAAATCTAAAAATGAAAACTGTGGATATGCCAAAAAATTTGAAATGCACCTGTCTACAACATTTAAAAACCATATTAACTGTGAAAACACAGTCATTATAGCTTACTTGAGGTTCCTTCTTCATTTGCACTTGATTTAGCTATTGGCTCTTCAATGACTGTTATTTTAATACCTCTGCTTTTTAACTCATCCTGAATCAATTTCAGCTGCTACTCTAAGTCCTCCGCTTGATATTTAAGTCTTTTGTTCGTAGCTCTCAAGTGAGTATTTATTATTCTGACAAACTTGGCTTCCTTTATTGCTGGAACTGTCCACTTGAAAAACTGCTCTGCACTACTTAGAGTTTCAGAAATAGAATCAGTTTGTCCTTCCCACAGTGCCTTCATTCTTTTAAACTGTGCTTTCTCAACACTATGTTTTCTAGCCCTTTTTCTAATGACAAAAATTTCCTAGTTTTCCAACCTCAATTTTTCCTTAAGATGCTGAAACTCTGTTTACTCTGTCATTTCTTCTTTTCCCCTCTTTGTTACAGCCATAGGTTGACTTGGTTCTGCTGCTGGTGGTGATGGAACTCCTTTAGTTTTAGGGTTTCTTACAGGGGTTAGGGTTTCCAACTCAAAACCATTTATAAACAAGAAAGATGACCAATCCCTTCCTATCTTCTAAATTTCATCTAAAATCAATAACTTCATTAAACCATGATGAAACAAGGATGTTTCACTCCCTTCAGACTTCTCTTGCACCTTATCAGCCATCTTTGCAATACTCCTATGCAGCTAAAAAGGCAAATTGAGTGAAATCTTACCAGTGAAATGTAGAAGCAGCTTGAAATGATATGAGTAAACCTTGTGATATTTGCCTTCACATGTAAAATACTTCTGTATGTTGAGCAGCAGCTTTGAATAAGTGTCTTCGATGTAGCCTCTAGGGATAGCATTGTTAAGGTCCATGTCTATGTATTCAAGCTTCATGAATTCTTTGCATTGCTCCATATCAAATTTGAAGCTTTTAAACCAAGTTTCTTGACCTCTTGGTATCTTAACAATGTTACCGATGAAATAGGTAACCGCAATGTTACCTACTTTTTTTTGGTAGCATAAAAAGCACCCGATTTTGAAAAGTGGTGATGCAGAATCACCATTTTTTTTTGTGCACATTTTTGACACTTTAATATTTTTATTTATGAAGTATGAATATTTGTTTTAAAATGTTAGTGATTTTCATGCTAATTTTGAAATGTATTGATGTAGCATCAACTTTTTTTTTAGAGCGGTGATTTTCATGCTAATTTTGAAACGTATTGATGTTGCATCAACCTTTTTTTTTTAGAGTGGTGATTTTCATGTTGGTAATAAAACACAAAACTTAGATAAAATATATATATATATAAACAATAAAAAAACCAATAAAAATGTAAAAAAAAAACAAAAATAGCTCGTAAAAATAAAAAAATTTAAACAAAAATAAATAAATAAATAAATAATATTTCAAAATTATATCAAAGGAAATGACAAAATTTGAAAAAAAAACACATAATTTAAAGAAAAAAAACAAAAATTGACGAAAAAAATTAAAAAAAAAAAACATCAAAAACATTTTTTTCTAACTTATTAAAAAAAACCATATAATAAAATATATATATATATATATATATATATTTAAAAAAATAATAATAATTAAAATTACAAAATTAAAATTTAGATTAAAAAAAATAATAATAAATAAATAAATTTAAAAATTGAAATAAAAAAATATAAAAATTTTATGTAATTAACAAAAAAAAATCAATAAAAAAGTAAAACATTTAAAAAACAATATTAAATCCAAATAAATAAACAAAATTTATTAAATTTTATAAAATTATATTAAAAAACTAAAGGTAAAACTTAATAATAAAGAAAAATTATGAAATTAAACAAAAAAAAAAAAAAGCAAAATTTAATAAAAATTATTAACCAAAAAAAAAATAAATAAAAACAAAATAAAAAACAAAAAAGAAAACAAATTTTATTTAGAAAAAAAAAGCCTCACGGCCACCCGCCGCCCCCACCACCACCACCCCCATTGTTTTTTTTTAAATTTTTTTTTTTTTAATTATTTCAAAAAATTAATTTTGTTTTTTTAATTTAATTTTTTTATTTAAAATAATTTTTTTTTATTTTATTTTGTTTTTATTTTTTTTAAATTTTTTTTTTTTTTTTTTGGTTAATAATTTTTATTAAATTTTGCTTTTTTTTTTTTATTTAACTGAATTTTTTTTTTTTTTTCATAATTTTTCTTTATTATTAAGTTTTACATTTAGTTTTTTAATATAATTTTATAAAATTTAATAAATTTTGTATTTGTTTTTAATTTATTTGGATTTAATATTGTTTTTTAAATGTTTTACTTTTTTATTAATTTTTTTTTGTTAATTACATACAAATTTTATATATTTGTATTTCAATTAAAATTGTGTATTTAAAATTAGATTTTTTTTTTTATTAAACTTAAATTTTTTTAAATTAATTCGCTTTTTATTTTATTTTTTTTCAATTTTCCATTTTTAATTGATTTTTAAAGTTTGTCTTTTAACAAGGTTTTTTTTTTCTTTTATATTTAAAATTTATTTTTTCTTTCAAAATTTATTTGTTTATTCATTTATTTATTAAAATTTAATATTTTTGTTTTTAAATTTAATTTTTTATTTTAATATTAACTTTTTTTTTTAATTTAATAAAATCTGATATATATACATATTTTAATTTAAGTTCATATATATATTTTATTTTTTCTAATTTAAATTTAATTTATTTTTTATAGTTTATTTGTTTTTTTAATATATATTGTTTTAAATTTAATATTTTCATTCTATTTTATTTTTATTTTTTATTTTTAATTAATTGTTCATTTTTTTACTTTTAATTTGAATAATGTTTTTTTTTTTTTAATTTTTATTTTAAATTTTTAAATTTATTAAAATTTAATATATTTCCTTAAATTTAATTTTTTGTTTTAATTTTTTTTTTTTAATTTAATAAGCATTTTCTTTTTCTTTTTTAAATTTAATTTCTATATTTTATTTTTTATAATTTCCTTCTTTTTTAACTTGTTTTTTTTTTTTAATTTAATATTTTTATTTTGTTTTTATTTTTATTTTTTAATTTCTATATTTTTTAAATTTTAATCTTAAATTTTTATTTTTAATTTTTTTAATTTGTTTTCCTTAAATTTTACGCTTTTTTTAATGTTTGAATTAAAAATTTTATTTTGTTTTTATTTTTATTTTTTTTATCTTCATATATTTTTAAATTTTAAGCTTTTAAATGTTTTTATTTTTTAAATTTGTTTTTTTTCTTAAATTTTAGGTTTTTTTTAATGTTTGATTTTTAAAAATTAAAAAATGTTACTTCTATTTTTAAAAATGCCAAAAGTATGACACAATTTTTCTTTTTTATTATTCCAGCATCAACTGGTTTTGTTTTGAGGGTGTTTTTTCAATCCTTTTTTCAAGAAACAATTTTGTTTTTACCATAATTTTATAAAATGTTGAAATTTGACCTTAAAAAAAAACGAAGTGCGTTCTGGAATACACACTTTTTGTTTTTTGGGGTGTTTTTTCATGTTTTTTGAGTCTTTTTGGGCTAGAGTTCTTGTTTTGAGGTGAGGTTACCTATTTGATCCATAACAGTGTTTCTTTGTAACAGCAGCAATGGTCTCTGGTATAATATATACACTTAGCATCCCAACCTTAGTAGTTGTTCCATTAAAATTCATGGAAAATTCTTCGGATACCTCTGGGTGAGAGCCCTGCAACTTTTCACAAAACCATAAGCAGCCTACTTTTCTGAAGGCCTCCATCACTACTGGGTCTTCAGTTATTGACCTCATAGCTTCAGGTTCATGCCTTAAGCATTGTCCTCCTCTGTGTATTTTCTTGTCTTCTGCCATACTTTTCAGAAGACCTGTTAGCCTCGCTTGATAAATTGTATCAGCCTCGCTTGAATATATGTAAAAGCAGCCTCGCTTGATAAATTTGTATCAACCTCGCTTGATATGGGTGTAGAAAACCTTTGTATGAACCGGCCACAGGTTTGGTTTAACACTTCAGAGCTCAGACATTTCGAATGGAGGAAAAAGGAAAACGAGAATGACAAATTAGGAAAGATTTTGAAATTTGAAATGTCATCTCATAACTGAATGATGCCTCATTCATAACCTATAATGACAATGATGACTGTAGACGTGGGTGAGTACATCGAATTTCATCATTACCTAACTCATCATACCACTAACCTACCATTTCCCAACGGTTTCTGACATTTTCCAACTCATCTGACAAGACAGTTATAAATCCGCACTTTTCATGTTTGCGTTATGAAACTATCAGCATTTTCGTAGCACAAAACAACTCTTTTCAACGGATGGCGCTACGAAAACAGGGTTTTTTGGCTAATTGAAAGTTTTGACCCGAAACTTTAGGAAATGATCCACAAATGAAAATTATGAGTATTTGACATGAAAGAAGTTTAGAAAAGACTTCATTTGAGTCTAAGGATGAGATTTAAACCATAAAAATCTAAAACCTACCCTTGACCAAACCTAAATTGACTTCTAAACCCAATTCTGAACCATGAAATTTTGTAACCTTGTCACAATGATGTGCTAAAATTTATGGGTGATAAAAATGGCTCCACTTGGGATATTTTTCCCCTATGGTACACTAAGAACCAGTATTTCCAGTGCTGCTATCCATTTTCTTTCCAAAACATAAAAAACTTTGAAATTTCCAAGCTTTCTCCTCAAGCTCTAATGGCCTTCACCTTGGGCTCAAGCTTGCTGATTTAGCTCGTCATTATTAGCAGAAAAACTCATAAAATGAAATATGTACAATGATATGAATGATCAATAGATTTTTAAGAAGAGTAATGCTTTAAAAACCTGCCATTGACAGGTCCTCTAGCATATGATTTTCCATCCATCTCTTGCAGTATGTAATTATTGTTTCCATAGAAAGAAGCTATCTTAAAAGGACCTTTCCACAAGTTCTCAAACTTACCATGTTTGCCTTTCTCTTCAATTCTGGCCTCCCATTTCAGCACTTCATCCTGAATTTGAAAACTTTCTTCCTTGATCTTCTTATCAAATGTCCTCTTGATTCTATTTTGAGACTGCTGATTGTTGTTATAAACTTCATCCCTCTTCTCTTGCAGAGCTATTAACTGATTGATTCTTCTCTGTGCTGCATTAGGTTCCTCTTCTAATCCTTGAATCAGCTTCATGACAGGTATCCCTAATGATGTAGGAAAAATGGTTTTAGCTCCATATACCAGCTCATATGGTGAAGTTCCAATTGACCTTTTTGTGCATATCCTATCAGCCCATAAGGCATACTTCAACTTCAAATTCCAAGCCTTCTTATTCTCCTACAACACATTTTTAATGATCCTCACAATGCTCTTGTTAGAATATTCAGCAAGACCGTTCCCTTACGGATAATATGCAGTGGAATGCCCAAGAGTAATATGATATTGATGACAAAAATTGATTAGCTTCTTAGACTTAAATGCCTGTGCATTATCAGTTATGTATTCATGGGGAAACCAAACCTATCCAAGATATTATTTTCCAAAAAAGAAATAATAACAAAATCATTTTCTTGCCTAGTTGGGATTGCTTCAATCCATTTGGTGAAGTAATCAGTCGCTGTGAGAATCCAGCGATGCTGACCTGATGATGATGGATGAATATCTCCAATAAAATCTAGCCCCCGCTGCTAAAATGGCACTTCCACATAGATAGGCATTAAAGGTAAAGGTACAAGCTTCTTCTTACCATCGAAAATCTGGCATTCATGGCAGGTAGCAATCTTTTTGTAGACATCCTTAAAAATTGTAGGCCAATAATACCCTTCTCTAAGAATCTTGTTCACTGTGGCCTTCCAATAATGGTGACCTCCACAATCTCCTTTGTGGAACTCCTCAATCACTTTATCAACCTCCTCTTCCAGCAAACAATTCAGCAAAATTATGCCAGTATCCTTCCAAAATAGATTTCTGTCAAAAATGCAATATCTCAAGGATTTTAGCTTTACAAATCTTGCCTTAGACTTTGTTAGATCAGCAGGTGCTTTATGATGTTGTAGGAAAAAAACAATCTCCTTGTACCAATCTGAAATGATGTATGCTTCGTCAATAGGAACTAGTTCTTCTTCCTCATCTGAAATTTTTGATATTTCTGCAATTAAGTTCATGTCAATACAGTCAAAGTTTGACTGTGCCATCAACTTTGCTAAGCCTTTCACTTTGACCAATTTTGTTGGCTAAATATCTATATCATACTCTAGCAATTTAGAAATCCATTCCCCCCTCTTACCATCAGGATCGGCTTGAGTGAGGATGTCTTTCACAACAGTATTAGGAAAAAAAGCCACAATATGAGAATGCAGAATATAAATTCTGAAATCTTTGATAGCCTTCACCAAGGCATAGGCTTGCTTCTATAAGATATTATACTTTAGCTCAGAGTTAGCTAATGTCCTACTAAAGAAGGAAATAGTCTGCTCAATACCTTGTTGTCCCTTATGCAACAAAAATCCGCCAATAGTACTTTCTGATGTGAAAGTAAAAACCAGAAATTATTTTGAGAAATCCGGACTGATTAATACTGGTGCTTGTGTGAGCGCCTTTTTGATCTCCTCAAATGAGTGCTTTGCTTTTGCTGTCCACTTAATGTCAAATCCCTTCTTCAGCATCCTTGTTATATCCTTCACAATCTCAGCAAAATTAGGAGTAAATCGCCTTACAAAATTTACCTTTCCAAGGAAAGATTGAATCTCCTTCCTGCTTCTTGGAAAATCCACCTTATGAATTGCATTGACCCTGTTTGGATCAATCTTAATCCCATCTTTAGAAATGATGTGTCCAAGTAATTTACCTGAAGTTAAAGCAAAAATACTTTTGGTGGGATTTAGAGATATGCCAAACCTTCTACACTTCAGCATAATTCTTTCTAGGTGTTTCAAGAGATCTTCTTCCCTCTTTGAGAAGATAGTTATATCATCAAGATAAACAACCACGATCTTGACCTTCTATTCAGAAAAAGTAATGTCCATTTCCCTCTGAAAGGTAGATCCTACATTCATGAGACCAAATGGCATCTTGGCATACATAAAAGTGCCCCATGGTGTAGTAAAGTTTGTTTTTTCCTGAACATCCGGATGTACAAGGATCTAATTATAACCTGAAAAACCATCAAGCATAGACATCCTTTGAGAACCAACAATACTTTACAAAATTTGTTCCATCTTTGGGAGAGGATAAGAGTCCTTCAGAGAGGCTTTATTCAAATTTCTGAAGTCGATACATATTCTGATTTCTCCACTCTTCTTTCTAACTAGAACCAAGTTTGCAAGCCAATTTTAAAATCTGATTGGGACAACGATTTTGGCATCAAAGAGTTTTTTGACCTCCTTCTCAATCAATGGCATGAGAAGTGGGTTAATCCTCCTCAATTTCTGCTTGAAAGGCCTTTCAATTTCTTTAATGGGAATAGTATGTTGAATAATGGTGGGGTCATATTCTTTCAAATCAGCATAATTCCAAGAAAAAACATCTATGAATCTCTTCATCATCTCAATATACTTGTACTTCATATCAACTGAAAGAAACTTTGAAAGTTTAATCATTTTGGGCATAGTTGTTGTACCAAGATTACAATTATCAACCTCTTCATCATCAACTTGTATCTTAGAATAATTAAAAATATCATTCTGATCAAAAAAAATTTCAAGAGGTATGAGACCCTTTGGTCTGGAATTATTCTTTAGCTGCAAAACTTCAGGATTTCCTTTAGATTCAGAAAACATATTTTGCTGATCTACTTGTATATTTTCAAACTCTTCTTTCAACTCAATAAAGTTCTTCACTTTTTGTTCATCTTCAAAACTTTCCAATGAGTAATATTATCAAGGATAGCTGGTCTATGGCGAACTTCAACCTCATATTTTTTAATGGAATGTATGGGAATAATGAAAATACTTGCAGAGACAGCAAGAGAATCAACAATGGAGTTTTGGTCTCTAGTTTTTACAATGAATGAATAAGCTTGGAAGTTTTACAACATGTCCAAAACTAAGTTTCTATATGCCCTCATCCTTATATCCTTTGTTTGATAAGCACCTTCAACTTGTTTAATGACTAATTCTAAATCTCCAAAAACAAAAATCTTTTGAGCATTCATTCTTTTGAAGACTTCTAAACCCAAAATCAAGGATTCATACTCAGCCATGTTATTTGTGCAATCAAAGTTCAATTTGTAAGAAATAAACTTACTTTCATCACTTGGAATTGTGATCCAAATCCCAGCTCCTGCCCCATCTCTTCCTGCTGATCCATCAAAATGTAATGACCACCAACCTTCCGCTTCCTTATCACTGACTTGCTGATCTTCTGTTTGCTGATTTTCAGACTGTTGAATTTCAGATTGTCGATTTTCTACTTTCTTCTCATCCTCTGCTTAATTAGTCAACTCATTGAAAAGAATAGCAAATCCAATTTCAGTATCAAGAGCATAAATTGGAAAATTATGAGGCTTGTCTTTACTACTCACCATGTAAGCCATTCTTGTCTCTCGATACAATCTCCTTTACTCACCAAAAACAGGTATGGTGGCATAGGTAAGGTCCATCTGCATTGTACCTTTGATTTTCGCTGCCCATGACCTTGATAATAGCATACCGAACTTCGGTGGAATGTCTGCTACCATGATGTCCATGACCACAGTCTTAGCAGGAACTTGTGTTAGACCAACAACAACATCCTTAATTGAACCAATGCATTGAACTCTTTTCGAATCAAAAGAAAAAAAGTCCTTATATGGCCTATCTATTTCTAACCTCATCCTTTCCATGATTACTTTGGGCATAAGATTGTGAGAGGCCCCTGAATCCAACATAGCATTATGTAATGTCATGTCATGAATGCTAAGGCTTACACAAAAAGGAGGCACCTCCTCATTCTGTTCGTCTTCTAATCTTGGACCCAAGTATATGGTTGGGTGATCCTCTTGCACATTTAAGATATCAGCAGCTCCTGGTTGTGAATTTAACATTTTAACAATCTTGCTTCTATACTCATTGACTTTGATAATCTCACCAAAAGGTACTAGAATTTTAATCTTAGAAATTTCATTTTCCAAACTAAAAACAAAAACAGATTTTTCAGCTTCTCTGATAGAAGGAAGAGCTGGCATATCTTTCTTACCTTCAACGACCTTAGGAGCATATTTCTTGCCATCAGCAACCTTAGGTGTATCTTTCTTAGACTGTGTTTTGTTTGCAATGATAGGCACATTTCTATTTCTGAGATTTTACTGCTTTTGCATTTCAAAGATAGCATGTTGATATCCTTTGAGATAATCTAAAGGTTCCTCTCCATGATTTCCTTGATCTGATTCATCATGTTCCTCTTTAATCAAGAAAATTTCAGACATTTCTTCATCAAAATAGTGAATAGACTCTTCAGGAATTTCAGGTTCATCTTCTTCATCAACTAAGTTTTGCTGGAAAGGAGGTCTCACTGGAGGATCAGGCTACTTATTTCTATTTTCTATTGGTCTCTGTTGATTCTGAGGTCTCCTGAACTGAGGGTTTCTAAACTGAGGTTCATGTTGTGCAAGAGGGGCATAGGTATTCCCAAGTGCCAACCTATCCATCAACTTTTCCATTGTTTTCATCATTGAATCAAACTTATCATCAGAAGTAGAGGTAGAAGGCTTCTCTTCTTCTTTTAACTTAGTCTTACCCATTTTTTACTTTTTGGCTGCAATCATGTTAACCTCCACCTTCACTGAATCATTTTTCATTTCAGCAAGTGTAGGGGATTCTCTCTCTCTCAGTAGTATAGAAAAGTCATAATCAAAAGCTTCAGCATATCTCATCTGAGCTAAGGCCTGTGGAGGTTTTAATGGGCGGGAATAGAGTCATAAACCTTATTAAACCTCGTTGAAAATTTTTTAACAGTTTCATCAACAACTCTTCTTAAACTTTTATACTTAATGAGGGCTTGTACTAGATTAGTTCTATTTCCCCATTTTCTCAAAAATGTATCTTCAAAATCATTCCAATTATGAATACTTCCAGGAGTAAGGTATTTGAACCGCTTCCTAACTTCACCAGTAAAACTTTGAGCAAAAAATATCAACCTAAACTCTTCATGATCAACCTCCTCCCTGTCTATAAAATCATTAAATTGGTCTACATGTTCCTCTGTTGTAATCTCTTCATCACTTCCCAAAATTTTGATTCTAGCAGCATATTTGCTAGGGAGGTCATGTAAAATAGCTGGAATAACAAGAGGGGTGTATCTAGTAGGTGCAGCAGGTGGAGGGGGTACATTTGAAACCATGGTAAAAGGGACTGTGGCAGCTTTTGGGATAGTAGCAGTAGAGGATGAAGAACTGTTATGAGGAGGATTGTTTGGTCTTTGTGTTCCACTAACAATTAAACTCCAATCAGGAAGAGGTAAACCAGATTTATTTTTCAACAAGACTTTAAAAGGTTCAAGCTCTTTCAACTTATTTAAAGACTCTCTTTCCAACAACAACTCAGAAGTAACAGCTTCCCAAAACTCCTCTTTTTCTTCCTGTGTTACTAGGGCTGAGGTATCAATGCCTCTCTTATGCAAGTCTAAGATGATTTCAGTTAATTAATTTTCACTTTCAGACCTAAACAAGATTTCCTATATTTTATCATCAACTCTTTTATCTTCAAGACTTCTTAATATTTCAGAGGATAAGGATTTTGAATGTGATGGAGTACCTGATATTTCAGAAATTCTTTGATTGCCTCTGGAAATAGTGTTTGGATTGTCCATGATGGTAGGTGGATCTGGGTCAATATTACTCCTTGTGTATCGCCTTCTCGAAGCCACCTTTGACCATATAAATTTTGAATGGAGTCACCAAGGTAGATGTAGCCTTGAAAATCTTCCTGAGCTCCTGCTACTTTCAGAAGTTCAACTTCAAAATTTCGGGAAAGTATAATCTTCAGGCTCCCGGTAGACGGACCAAAATGTTATCACAAAATTGGATTTGATAGGATGCTTGATCAATCAACTTCATGTAACTATTTCAAACCTAATATTTTGACTGAGGCTTATCCTCCTTAGCCTGAGAGGGCTCTCTCAAGGGTTAATGATTTGGATAAAAATATAGATGGCTAACTCTATTTAGGTAACAAACAGATAAATTATAGATGTAGGTTGAGAATCAAATTAGAATGTATACATTGGGCTTACGAAGTCAAAACAATTCAGTAATCCAGTGAATCTACTTAACATGGAAGTTGAGGCATATCAGATTTTTAGTCATGAGATACACACATATGAAAATGTAAAAACACAGTCAGTTCATTTATATAGGAAGTCAAAGCATCTAAAATATGAATTCTGAGTAATATAGATAAAAACCACTATAATAGGATAATAAAGAGATGCAAATAGAATAGGAACACACTAAAACTCCTTCTGAATATCAAGTTGGTTTAGTAGAAAATCTCTGCATTAGCTGAAAACCAGTCAATTACAATAAGCACAGTTTTTCCAAAAATGTCCAACCTGTACTAATTCAACCTCCTAGCCTTTAATATACCTCTTACCACATGAGATGATCTGCCTATAGACTAGAGACATTGAATTTCTAACTCCAACCACCTTGCATAACCATAAGACATGGAATTTATTACAAAAAGACACCTAATCTGTTTAAACATTCTTATTCCAAAAAGGACTCACACTACTTGTTGCTATCTATAACAACCTTATCTATTCAAATTTACATCATTGCCAATTTTTTCATCACATGGTAAAATCTGGATGATGGGCTTCAACTCTTCATGACCATATTGCTGACCTCCACCAAAATAGCAAACAGTCCCATGTTTTATAGGCATAGAGTCTTGTGCATTCTTTGAACATTCTGACCATGATGTACTCTTTATTTCGAGGTCCTTAGCTGTTTGAAATTTATTTAATACATCCCAAAACTCCTCCTTCGGTTCCAGTTTTCCAAAACCGCCTCCAAAGCTGTTCAAAAGAGTTGTAATGTACAGCACTATGAAAACACAACAGTTTCGTAGCGCCTTTATAACATTGCCATTTTAACACTTATTCTTCAAAATTTTTACTTCTTTCCACTTGCATCATTTAATTTACTGTTTAATACATCTCCCATATCAATTCTAGTCCTTAACTCACTTTTCAACCTTTCAAAAAATGAGTAAAATGAGCAGAAAATCTACTACAGTAGTTTCGTAGCGCTTTTTTGCTTTTTTACATTGTCTGCGCTACGAAACTGCTGAGTGTGCAGTTTTGTCAAAAAAATTCAAAAACGAAAACTGTGGATATGCCAAAAAAATTTAAATACACTTGTCTGCAACATTTAAAAACCGTATTAACTGTAAAAACACGACCATTATAGCTTACTTGAGGTTCCTTCTTCATTTGCACTTGATTTAGCTATTGGCTCTTCAATGACTGTTATTTTAATACCTCTGCTTTTTAACTCATCCTGAATCAATTTCAGTTGTTGCTCTAAGTCCTCCAGTTGATATTTAAGTCTTCTGTTAGTAGCTCTCAAGTGAGCATTTATTATTCTGACAAACTTGGCTTCCTTTATTGCTGGAACTGTCCACTTAAAAAACTGCTCTGCACTACTTGGAGTTTCAGAAATAGAATCACTTTGTCCTTCCCACAGTGCCTTCATTCTTTTAAACTGTGCTTTCTCAACACTATGCTTTCTAGCCCTTTTTCTCATGATAGAAATTTCCTAGTTTTCCAACCTCAATTTTTCCTTAAGATGCTGAAACTCTGTTTTCTCTATCATTTCTTCTTTTCCCCTCTTTTTTTTTGTTGGTTGTATGCTTCACTGTAGGTGATGAGAGATCAACAACTTCTTTAGGAGCTTTAGGTGTCTCAGTGGGTTTATGAACTTCCTTGCTTCCTTCCTTCAGTTTCATAGCATGCCTATTCATAGGCTTTCTTGCTTGAAAGATGAAAGTTGCATCTTCCCCAATGAACTCTAGCTTTTTGGAAGACTTGGTCTTTTTTAGTTTATGCTCATCTTTCCCAATGAACTCAACTTGAACAATGGGTGTCTCCTCTATGTTAATAGCATGAAGAATGTCCTCTAGATTTCCCTTTGCTACTAGGATATCCTCTGTAGCAATTGTCTTTCCTTTTGATGCCATTGCTTGGTTTCTAGTTACTCTTTTGATTTCTTGCTTACTGATAGCTTGTTTCTGTTTTTCAGGTGATGGAGTTGGTGTATCAAGCATTTGTATCTGCTCTGCCCTTTTCTCAGTTTGTTTCCTTGGCTTCAGTTTTACAAATTATTTTGGTTTTATAGCCACAGTTTGACTTGGTTCTGCGGCTGGTGGTGATGGAACTCCTTTAGTTTTAGGGTTTCTTGCAGGGGTTAGGGTTTCCAACTCAAAACCATTTATAAACAAGAAAGATGACCAATCCCTTCCTATCTTCTGAAGTTCATCTAAAATCGGTAACTTCATTCAACCATAATGAAACAAGGATGTTTCACTCCCTTCAAAATTCTCTTGCACCTTATCAGCCATCTTTGCAATACTCCTATGCAGATAAAAAGGCAAATAGAGTGAAATCTTACCAGTGAAATGCAGAAGCAGCTTGAAATTATATGAGTAAACCTTGTGATATCTGCCTTCACATGTAAAATACTTATGTATGTTGAGAAACAACGTTGAATTAGTGTCTTTGATGCAGCCTCTGGGGATAGAATTGTTAAGGTCCATGTCTGTGTATTCAGGCTTCATGAATTATTTGCATTGCTCCATATAAAATTTGAAGCTTTTAAACCAAGTTTCTTGACCTCTTGGTATCTCTGTAATAGCAGCAATGGTCTCTGGTGTAACAAATACACTTAGCATCCCAACCTTTGTATCTGTTCCATTAAAATTCATGGAAAATTCTTTGGATACCTATGGGTGAGAGACCTGCAACTTTTCACAAAACCGTAAGCAACCTACTTTTCTGAATGCCTCCTGTTGAAAATGTTGTCATTGATGGCAAAGGAAATGGCAAAGAAGGAGCACTTGAAATAGCAACAAGGCAAAGAGAGCATGAGACATGAAGCAGAGGCAGTTTTAGAAGGGTCATTTGGTTGGAGATCTAGAGAGGCAGCATATTATAGAAGGAACATTCGAGGTTCTGTGGCAAAAAGGAAACATGTATTGACAGCTGAAATTGTCTATGAAAGTATAAAAAGAGTGTTGAAAAGTTACCTCTTATGCACATACCATACCAGTAGAGGTAATTAAAGGAGTTATGTAAAATGATCTGCAATTTGTAAGGAGTTTGAATAGCATCCAGACTGGAGGGTAGTGGCCTTCGTATTGAATATCTAGCCAACCATGAAATTGTAAGTGATTAATTTTGAGATGGATCACCTGTATATATATATATATATGTTTATGGAGAATTGTTTATAAGTTCCATGTGTGACTTCATGTCTTCTTGGTCGAATTACATGGGAATAGTTGAATTCTGAGAGTTAATATGGATTCTGCGTTCTTGGTTGAATTAGTAATTCTGTGCAAGGTCCATAATTTTGTGTTTAATAGCAAGTGCAGTCTGTGTAGAGGAGGACTGTAGAATATCCCTCTCGCCCTTGAGAAACTGTGTGTGAAGGGTTGTGGAAATGCCCTGCATACAAGAAGGAATTCGGTGTTGTTGAGTAATTGTAACAAGGATGAATGCTAGTGGTCGAACCAAAAGCAATTGAATATGTTGGAATTAATATCACAATGACTCGACCTTGAAGTGAGCAAGAAAGGTCCGCATGAGGGCTATTAAATCCTATGTGGAAGTGTATTCCCGGAACCCTTGAGCCTGCGCTTCACGTAGACAGATTGACACGCATTTATTTTGTAAGAAGGTGAACTCGGTGGTTGGAGAATCGTGGTGGAGCCACAGAGTGACTTTAACTCTATCGAAATGTTGGGAGATGGCGCAGATTAATGGAGTTGTACTAGACAGAACCGGATCACTAAAAGACACGAACGAAATCGTGAACAAATCATTAAACTTAGCAATGGAACTGTAATGAAAAACAAAACATTGAAGCGGAGTTTAATTATAATAATATATTGAAGAGTAAGCGGAACTCGGAAGACGGAACCCGGTAGCGGAACGCGAAGTTAGGCGGAACCCTGAGCCAAAAGGGCGGAACCATGACCAGATGAACAGTGACGGCGGTTTATGGTTTTCATCGCACCACCTATCGTCAGGCAAGCGGTATTTAAGAATCGGGAGTGATTCCATAGAGCATTCGACACGTGGCGAGGTGGACCCACGGAAAACCGCCTCCCACTGCGTGCCATCGCGCATTAACTCTTGACTGAAGACCCCGTGCGATATCAATACAAGCCGTCGATCTGGAGGGGAGCCATCGAACAGTGGTCGTAGAAGGAAGATGCACGAAGGTTAACCAAAGTACAATGTGCCATCGCGCGTTATCGTCCATGCATCTTAGCCGTGCGAAATCCGTTGGATAGACTAGGCCGGTGTGACGTGATGTCAGCCGTCGGATGTGGATGGTCGTAGGCGCTGGGGCCCAATTCTAAAATTATATTGATCGGAACCTTTTAAACTAATTTTTGCGTTTGAATATACGAAGGGGGTGAACTCTAAGGTCTACGGCCTTTGTTTTAATCCGAGTTGAGGTTGTTAACTGGCGTGAATAAAATTATGGCCAGCACATTAGTTTGGTAAATTTTTATTAACATTGGTTGTAATATTAGATGGCGGAGATAAGGGATTACCGTTGGATCGATTTATGTTATAGGAATGTGCATTAGCGTATATTAAAATAACCCAGATTCATTTATTTAAAATTGCCAGCTCAGGAAGAAAGAATGTTGTAAGTTTCCAAAATTGTAGATTGGTTGGAAAATGAAATATGAATGCAATTGCACACAGAGATCTGATGAAATAGAGAGAAAAATGGGACTGTCAAAGGTTCTGTAGTAAAAACTATTCAAAAGCAGTTACACAACTGCAATGAAGAGGAGAGCGTGTCGAAATGAAAGTTCGATGAACAGGAATATGTATAGGAATGAATTGGACAGGTGAATAAGCACAGAAAACTGGAGAATGTGCAGAAGACAGTGAGCAGAAGAAGGCATAACAGTCACTCAACAGCAGCAGAAAAGACAAATCCAATAAAGCCAAAATCCAGAAAAGGAGTTGAGTGAAATTGAAGTGTGTAACTGAAAATGTGAATGTAAATGTTGTAATTAATTTTTTATTGTTTGTGATGCATTGGCAAGTCTTTGGTAAGAAAACATAATCCCACTGTAATATTGAAATTAACACATATTGTTATATTTTTAATGAGCTGGTAAAAGAAATAAGGAGGCAGAAGGCAAAAAGTCAGGACTATTCATTTCAAATTCCCTGAGGAATGTAAAGAGTCATGTGATGAACTCTATATATAATATCACATTGATATGCACAAACAGGTTAGAAATTGAGTGAAGAGAATGCAAAAATGAAGCAGTGAGGCAGAGAAGAAAGAGGAGCTGAGCAGAGAAGAAGGAGAAGCTGATAGAGAATCTGAGAAGATGCAGAGATGATACAGGGCAGATATGTGAATAGATGAATAGCGGAGCAGATGGAACAGAACAGAGCTGATATCCAAGGTAAATCAGCAAGTGTTTTTCTTTTGAAAGAGTAAGGAATTTGGAGCTTCCCTATCAAGTTGTAGCTTGATAGATGTCAGTTGGAGCTGACTGAGGTAGGAGCCTCCTATAGGTTGGTGCCTGCAGAAAATAGATGGGAGTTGGTGCTTCCACATCAAGTTGTAGCTTGATAAAATGTCATTTGTAGCTGACTGAGGTTGGAGCCTCCTGTAGGTTGGTGCCTGCAGAAAATTGATGGGATTTGGAGCTTCCTTGCAAGTTGTAGCTTGCAGAATTGAGGTAGGAGCCTCCTATAGGTTGGTGCCTGCAGAAAAATAGTGGTGAGAGGGAGTCGGAGCTTGCCTTTGCATCACAACAATAATAAGATGTGGTTTTCTCCCCTTATGGGTTTCCACTTATATCTGGTGTCTCTGTGCATGTGTTGATGTGATTTATCTAATCTGCTTAATACTTGTTGCTCACATATTAAGACTGTTGTTACATTAACAAATCTGTTTGATACTTGTTGCTCACTAATAAATATTGCTCACATATTAAGTTGATTATGAAGTGAAGGTGTTAATAAGTTTTAAGAGAAAAGTTTTAAAAGTCCATGTATGTGTTAAACTGATTCACCCCCCCCCCCCCCTCTCAGTTTAACTAAGGGTTCAATAATTGGTATCAGAGCTGGTTCCTTTGGTGTAAGCTTAATAGCTTGAAGGAGATCTGGTTGAGTCATGGACTATCAAAATGCACTTGTGTTAAATACAACAAACTTTCATGAATGGAGAGATAAGGTTAAAACAGGTTTAATGTCCTATGAACCTGAGGTATGGAAGCTTGTATGTGATGGTTACTGCAAAGACTCACCCATGGTGAAAGAAAAACAGAGGAATGCCAAGGAAAAATTTGTGATATATAACAATCTTCATAACAAGGATCTTGAGTTAATAATGGATTAAACCTCTGCAAAAGAAATCCGGGATAGATTGCACTTCATGCATGGAGTAAACACTAAGGACTGCACTGACAAGAAGGATAAGAGAATTAAGAAGAAGAAAAATTCATGTCAATAGGAAAATATTCAATCAAATGAAGTACCTGCTAGTGTGAATGGAGATAAGAACCATGAAAAAATTACAGCTGAAGAAAGAACCAAGCTTGACACTGCTTTGACCGAAATAGAAAAATTGAAAAATGAAAACAAAGACCCTAAGATAGTGGTGCAAATATGTGATGAGAGAGAATATGAAGATAGGAAAGAAATTATTGACCTGAAGACACAGCTTGAAGAGGCAAAGAAAATAGAAGACACTCTGCTGTAACAAATGAGAGAGAAAATTCAGGAATGTGAAAGATTGGAAGAAGAAGTAGTGAGCCTAAGAAAGAACGTAGAAAAAGCCCAAAGAGAACTATTAATGAATACACCTCTAATGAAAGGCTCTGGACAGTTGGACCAGATTCTAAAGGCTCAAAGTTCACCTCTCATAAAGGCTGGGATAGGATATGAAGGTGAAACTAGTAATTCCAAGGTTGAAGATAATAGGAAAATAATTTTTGTAAAGCTGTAAAGAACAGTGAAGTAGCTCAGCAAATTTCTCCAGAAGCAGAAACCAGCAGGAACATGAGTTGCAGAGAAACAAACAAAAACAAGCAGCAACATGAGAGGATAGAGAATGAAGGGATGAAACAGTCAGTAGAAAAAGGCTCATACACTCATGAGGATGAAATGAATAAATTTGGAAGATGTCAAAGAAGGTTCTTTCCTCCTATGAAAAATAGCACAAGTTTCTCTTGTCATAAACCAGGACATAATGTAGCATATTGTAAGACAAAGCCAATCCAGTCCAACCAGCAAAGGATGCAGCAAAAGAGTAGAACCCCTCAAGCAAGAAAATGGAAAAGACAATCCTTCACCAGGTACACAAATTACTTCCATGGCTACTGTTATGCATGCAATAATTTTGGACATAAATCTGTTGAATGTAAATTGTATTCAAAAAGGGGAACAAATTATTGTACATCAGCTCAAACACACCTTGGTAGAATAAGATGTTATGTATGCCTCAAGCTTGGTCACAAATAAAAAGACTGCAAACAACCATATACATTAAAGAACTCTAGACATATTATAGAAACAAAGAAAATCAATCAAAACTATGAATCTAAAAGAAGTGCAGACATTATGAATAACCCCAATAAAGTATGGAAGGAAAAGAGAAAGGGGGAACCTATCATCTCAATAACTTAATGAATCTAGCATAGTCTCAAGGGGAGCTGCTCTAGAAAACAAAGAAAATATCCAATCAGTGATAAATATGGAGCAAAATCTCAGGGGGAGAGCAGTTCATAAATAATCCCCATGAAATTAGTATAAGAAGAGCTCCTTGGAATGAAGGCAGCTATATGGACAGGAAGGGAAAGGATTTTTTATCCATCAGAGAACTATAGAGAAAGAAGAAAAACTGAAGCACTCTATAGTCGACAGAATGATGGAAGAAGAAAAGGCTACAAGCAGCCATGATGATATAAAGGAACTTCAGCCATGGACATGTGAGCTAAGAAGAATTTAACACATTGAAGTGATGATCACAGAATGCATCATACTGCTTGAATTAACAATGAACCCCATTAAGAATGTTGAGTACGAAAGGTGCCTGTCTTCATTAATATCATTACATCACTCATCTATGAAAAGTCCCCTTGGAGGAGTACAGTCAAGTAAGTGATAAACCTCTGAGTGATCTGCCCATGAAGAGTCCTAGGAAAGAAATTGAAGATGTCTTCCCTAAGATCACTATGTTAGAACAATTGAGTTGAAGCAGCAATGATTCTGGAGCAGTCCTAGAAAAGAAAATGCTGTGACTTCCTCTGAAAAAATGAAAGAAAAAGAAAAAGATTAATGAGGCCAAGATCAGTTCAGTATATTGATGATTATTGTTGAAAGTAGTGGAAAGTTCAATAGAAGAATTTATGAAGGAAGTCTTAAATTATGGGTAAATGTGCAAGCTGAAGTGAAACCTCTGCATGGTTTATCAAAGAAATATCAATTGGCGTTTAGGTACAAGCAGCATGATTATCAAAAAATTACCAAGCATTATCAGTAGAGCAGCAGTATGATACAGGTCCACAGGATCAAAGAACTATGGCAAAAGAACCTCAAGGTAATATTCCCAGTATTATCTGCATTCAACATGAAAAGGTAAGTAGCAGAGCAAAAATATCATTATCTTGCTTACACTTGAAGTAGTATACTGAGGACTGAAGCAATATCTTATTCTATATATATAATTGCATGCCTTCCTGAATTTGGTACATTTATATCTTCAAGGCCTCTTTCTTAAGATTAGTTACAAAACTGTGTGAAGTCTGTTTGTTGAGTTTTCAATCAAACATCTTGAATATGCTCATGTGGAAGTTCATCCTGATAGAACAGTCAAAGTATCTGAAGAATAAAGGAATAGTTGTGATTACCATCTGAAGCTCAAAATTTTTAAATCATCTAATCCTACTTCAGCACAAAGGATTTACTGCTAATCCACCTTTAAAGAGAGATTGATTATTGACATACATACCCACTGTGTCATAAATAAACTGCATGGTTGATAAGTGAAACTGGCCAATACATTCAAGGGTTTGTTTTGAAAACACATTGTACAAGAAAGAAAGTCAGTTGGCCTCTAATATTGAAAGATATTGCCTATTCTTACAATAAGCTGTAAGCTCTGGTTTGATTCATTGTTTACAACAGAAACAAGGACCTTTCAGTCTTTAGGTGTATTATCCCTATCAGCAACCTAGCTCATATCATCACCAACAGGCAGGAAAGGTGTACCACAGCAATAAAAGCTATATTGGCATCATTATCATAAGTGAACAGGTGTGGTACTGCAGATGTGTATTGCAGAAGAAGACAGATTCCATCTACAACCTTCCTCAATAGATATTTTTTTTAATAAGACTAGAGATTGAAGTGTATTTGAAGCCTTCTCAGTATTTTAGCTTTGATCCAATCATACATCTCTGATTAGATAAGTCTGGTACAATGTGTTCTATGAAGTGTCATTATCTTCACTTTCAGCTCTATACAAGTGAAAGAAGTCTATGCCTTTGGATTGTATTAACTTATAGTGTATAGTCAAGTTCAATAATCAAAGTGTTCTCTCAACAACTCTTATACACTAGTTTGGAGCAGCAGGGTACAAAGTCAGAAGAAGAAGGCCTAAACACATCTCAAAAAGAGGAAATGAAGAAGATAGAAAGCACACTAGGAAATGTGCAACCCTTTTCCATTTATGTCAAGGGGGAGGAAAAGAAAGTAACAAAAGATAGGGTCTTCTAAAAGAAGCCAGACAGAGGAAGACTTGGAGGAAGCATTGAACTATTGGTGGATGGGTTGCCATCAATGCCAAAGGGGGATACTGTTGGAAATGTTGTCA
>JAXQQM020072272.1:0-86054 GCA_034641835.2 Pinus albicaulis
ATTTTCTCTTTGTATACCATAGGCAAACAATTCAGAAACCTCTGTACCTTTGCCTTTTCTTCCCTTATGTAAGGTACATATCTTAATAGATTGGTAAATTTAGTAACAAACTCATCGATAGTGAGCTGTCCCAACCTAAGCTCATGAAATTCTTTTGCTTTTTCATCATAGTACCGTTCATTCAAGTAGCGATTCTTGAATTTAGCCTGGAAATCTTCCCAAGTAACTGTCTTTTCATCTATGGCATGCACCATCTTTGTCTTCTCCCACCACAAGGTAGCCTTACCTTGTAGCTGGTAGACAGCTAATCTGGCCTTCAAATTGCTTTCATATTCATAAACCTGGAAATACTTAATCATATTCAGCAACCAGGCTTCAGCATCCTCCTCCTTTTCCCCATCATAGGAGGGAGGTTTGATTTTTCGGAATTCCCCTTGTAATTCCTTTTTCTGCTTATTCTGATATCGAATAGCATCTTCCTCATCAGATTCATCAGCCTTCCTCTTCTCGAAACCTTCGCCTTCTTGGCTGTTCCGTGAGGTTAATTCCCCGATGAACTTTTCCTGCTCCTCACTGGCTAATGACAATCTGTCATTTTGGCTTTTTATCTCAGCCAATTCTTGTTGCAAATTTCGCAACATAGCCATCATGGCCGCATTGGGATCTGGCTCACCACGCAGATCTACATAAATTCCACCACCTTCTTCCATTCTATCACCTCACTGTACACTACATAGCACAGGTCAGTGAACAGAAAAAAAACAAAACAATCAAAACAAAACTTTTGCTACAGCAATAAATTTACACAGTGAGTACACAGCAATCGTGAGCACAAAGTCACCAGCCCAGTTTTATAACTTGGGCTCTGATACCATTTGTCACACCTCCAATTTCACCCCGAAATTTTTTTTTTCCCCGTTGCGAATGCAAGCTAGTGAGCCTAGGGTTATTATGACATATCAATCCCTTCACTATGATAGTTTTCATTTCATCATGTTTCAATAATACCCTCTGTCACTATCTCTCGTCTTATGTTATTTTTATTATAATTAGGGAGATGGTTTATACGAACCTAATCTTTACACAGGTCTCGTATATCCATTCTCCTTTAGCTTAATAGTCATGTATCCAATTTATGAAATTATTCACTCAAACGTAACCCATATGAACTATGAGCATATGTTATATAAATTCCGTTGTATGGTTTGTTGCCCAAAGCACTTTCACCCTTTCGAATAGCCATAGTCACGATGTTTACGTTATATATATGGTTATAGCCTTGTCATACAATTCGAATACATACTATTATGAATGGTCTTTCCTCATGCGCTTGGTTTGATATGACCACTCATCCGGGTACCTCATATTTTAAATCGATTTAATATATATATAGTACTGGCTTTGGGTATAAATCTGCACCTAGCGCGCATGATCATTCTAGATTGGGTTTCTATGGCTTCGTCATGGTGAAATTATTATCCACGTTAGGCGTTGAGTTAATTAAATGAGTGTTGCATCGTTTTATGCCCTTTCGTTGGCTTACGTGGTGAGTCCACGTCGCTGGCATACTCAGCCTACGTGGTGATCAACACCCACGCCGATACTTACACATGACCTATAGAATTCAATTCTCATCTACATTCATAAATTTTGATACGATGGTATTAACTCGCCCAGGCTACCCCTCGATCCGTGGCTTAACTGTTCCGATGCTGCCAAGTGGACGATGGCGATCGTTTTCAGTTAGGGTTCATGTGGTTTAACAAAGGCTTATATAAGTTTAGAGTGTGGAGTTTAGTCGGTTTCCGTGCTCATCAGTTGCAGGCCTCCTCCGTGACTGCGCCATTCCACTTCTGCCGAGGGTTTCGATTCTCCGTTGTAGAGAGAAAATATGGCCCCTCTCATTCCTCAATACACGGTCAGGTAATTCCCCCACACACATTTTAATTCTATTGCAGGTGTGAATGATTCTTACTTAGTTTGCAGATGCCATACGCTTGGCTCTGAATATATAGATATACATTGAATGATCAGTAAGGTGAATGCGTCTGGTTTGTTTTTCGATGTTCCAGGTCTCCGTTCAATGCATGGTGTAGTTGGTTTATAATTTCAGAGTTAACTTCAACCCTTCTCTGGTTATATTTAAATTTCGACTGATTTATGCTATACCTTTTGAGCAGCCTGCGTCGCCTCTCCTCAGGCGGACGCCTCCTGTTCCATGGAGCTATATGGGGTATATTATTTATTCGTGCCATTTCAGCATATAATTATTGATTTCATCGTTTTATTCTCGAGGGTAATTTATATTAATCCCTCTCTGTGGAATGGTCGAGGACAGGGCTCGATGCGTCTGAGGGTTTGCATTCCACAGGTAATAGTTTTAATACCGAGCTCACTTTATTTATGCGCTTATTTCTCTACGATGGCGCAATGACTAACTTGCGTTTTGGGTCGTTTTTGTCTTCTACAGGTAAATCCAGAGGACTCCTGCGTACTTATGACACTAGAGAGTGACCCTGTCAATCGTGTGGACGCTAACCTTGGTCTCTTGGCCCTCCAGGTCGGTATACGTATGGGGTTACTTCTCCTCTCCTGATGCGTTATATCGTGAGCGTCGAAACAATGCTTCTCTTGTGATGTTGCGCAAGGTTGCATACGAAATGAGACTCACTCTCCGAGTCAGGGTTTTCGTTTTCTTCTTGTTAGCGTTGTCATCCTTGGATGGCGCTTGTCTAAATTCGTTCTGTTGAGATGGGGGTTTTGATTTATGTACCCCAGCCTAATAGGCTCAGTATGTCTTTTGAAATCTTTGGACAATTCTATACTCCCTATTGTCATAGGTCGATTTTAATATACTCTGCCACAGTTTTAAATTTACAGGGACTGTATGAATAATGCATATAATTTCATACCATGTCATTTGGCTTTGTTTAAAAGTTGCTCGTCTGAACTTGTTTTGTTTTCTGGAAATGCTACTGACATTCCAGATTTCTTAATTGCATACATCAGGATTTACAGGTAGTTATATATGATATTTATCTATTCCTCTGATGTTCTTTGTTCACTCTTTTCTGTGTAATGTCTATACTTTGGTATTTATAGCATAATTACAGTTGCCTCTGCTCCTGGTTACATTGAACTGGTTTCATACCTTACTGTCTAGACATATGAACAGCTTGCTGGACATTTATGAGACCATTCTTATTTATCAATAGATGAATAATATGTATGAAAGTCTAGAATTTATAATTTCTCATTTTTCAAAGGTATGCAAGCATAATTCTATTCTCCAGTTTCTTCTCATTTTCTTGTAATTAGTTACAGCTCGTATCTACCTATGTGTATGATGGTAGCTATATTCTGAAGAGCTGGTAATGGGATGTGAACTCTTGTCACTTCCCTCATAGTCAAGGGAATGTTGGTTATATAAATGCTACTATGTATAATGTTGCAATTTATTTACTTCTTGCTCCTATGCTTCTCAACTGCTTACTCATAATTTCTGCACTCTATGTATTCATTCTCAGTACTATGATATTAGAATAGTTCCATGAGACCATTGTCTCGTCTTTTTATTTATTTATTTATTTATAAATATCTACTACTTTCCTTCACTAGAGTAAGGGCTTATGGACTACCTTGTTGTCTAAGATCATTTGATTTCCTGGAATTATAATGGAGTGTTTGGCTGGACCTGAGGTCAGTCTATTGAGTCTCTCCCTCTGTTATTTCATAGACAGTATACGTTGTAACTCATATCCTACTATTGTTCTGGTGTACTATAGTTAATTACATTTCTCTCTATGATAGCTGTACTAAAAATTATGCTTGGAAACAGAAGCAGATTAAACACAATTCCACAGTGTTTCCTGAAAGAACAAGGTTTCCTCAGATTTAGACCCACCCGGGGTTTAAACATTCTGTGGAATTCTACTTTACAGGATGTTCCTCTTCAACTATACAGAATGATCAGGTTACTACCTGGTGATTACATTCTGTTAAATGTAGACTAATAATATGAACTAACTTAGAAATAAATTTTGTTTTTATATGTAGCCAATTCATACTATAACAAACAATAAGACAAATTTTCTCAGAGACATACCACTCGTGTAGTAGACCAACCTCCCAACCTTAGAGTTCTTCTGTCTCCCAGAACTCACCCCCGAGCTGAGATCACCTCCTATAGCAGATTAACCTCTAATCTGTACAAGAGCAGCTTATTTAAGCTATTGTTCCCCAAAGCCTGTTTCTAATTCTACGTCCAGAATCTCAGGATGCTTTTCTTCCCGTTTGCCTAGGCTTCCCACTTAGGGATTCTTTAAAGCTGTTTTATGCTTTTCCTCAGCTTTCCAGCTTTTTACCTCTTCCCAACTACTTTCCTCATCATTGGGGAAATTCAGATTTTTCCTCAAAAATCAAATTTTAAAACTTACTATCTTCCAAGGATTTTTTGAAAGATTGTGGGGAAATATTTGCCTCATCCATCCTCACAGATTTAGCAAGTGATCTCATCATCTCATTTTTGGTCAATTTGCACCACAATAATTTATTCATTTCCTCAATTAAATGTTTAATTACATTCAAAAAATAATTATCCTTTGGGGTCCACTCCCCTTAGGATGTAAAGTTCAAGTATCTAACTTTAAAATGCAATCACATAAATTGGGGGTATTACAAATAACAATATATTTATTAAAATTTAATATCAAATTTTAAAATAAATAATTATATTTAATAAAACTTAAATGCAAAAATCAATATTATTTTTCAATGTAATATTAAAAATGAAATTTAATATTACTTCCTAAAATTCAATATCAAAATTTAGTATTGCATTATTATAAACTAATTATTTGTGATTGAGTCACGTATAGTTATATAGCATATTTTTGTGGGACATGGCTAAAGCCTATTTGTCATCGCTCTTGATGCATACATTCTTTACTAGTTTATGCTATGTTGAAATTGATGGATTTCTCATTGTCCATCATTATTTATTAAATCTCAAAAAACAAATAACCCATCATTCTTGGTAATTTAATTTCTTTATGTTTAAATAATTTAATTTCTTATTATATAAATAAACATGTGAAACATTTAGATTTAATATTAATACTAAATATTATATTATTATAAACTTAAGTGTTTGTGATTGAGTCACTATATCTTTATATAACATATTTAAATATATCTTATTTATTAAAATTTTAATATAAAATTTCTTAAAAAAATAATAATAATATATTATTAAAATTTAATATGTAAATTTAAAATAAAATAATTATATTTATTTTGAATATTTTTTAATCAAAATAAATTTTCAAATCAAAACATTCAAACATTAAAAGGAAACTCATCCAAACTTAGTATCTAATATTAAAACCCAAAATCTAATATTATAATATTATATTAATAATATATTCATTTCCCAAGTGATAAAGAGGATTTAACCATAATCGAAGGTTTACATAAAGCTGCATGAGAGTTTTACATTATTATTTCATATTCAACATAAGATATATATATATATATAAAATAAAACAAATTTATTTCAAAGTTAATTAATGAAGAGTGAAGGAGGCACAACGGATGTTGAAGAAGTAAAATATAGTGATTAAAAATAAATGATATCTAACATATTTAAACTAATTTTTGTACTAATGCTTAAAAAAAACTACTTATATTAAATTTGATACTGAAATTTAATATAATATATTATATTATATTAACAAAGAGTAAACTTAATATTATATAAATTATATTAATATTTAAAATCTAAAATCTAAAAATATTATTAAAAATTAAAATTATTAATTTATGTTATAAAATCATGTTAATGTTTTGTTAGTTTGATAAAATTTTAATTAATGGATATGAATCAAATAAATAAATATTTGGATCATCATTAGTTTTGAAAAGATTTAGATATACAAGAAAGTTAATGGTGTAAATTCCATCTATTATTTCAGTGGCAATAAAGAAAATATAATATACTATCATCTTTAAATTTACACCATTTCATCCAAAAAAAATTAATTAAAAAAATTAAAATAACAAATTCCAATACACCTATCGGCCGAGAAATAAGGTTTTGTTTTATGATTTGTCTGAATAGAAGTGACCTTCTTATCCCGTGTATACGATCTATTTTTTTGTATATCAACGACCGTGAGATAAACTGAGAGATTATCTACACACAAAAAAATACAGATTGAAAAACAACTACTACAATGCTTTTCTTTAAAAATAAAAAATTAAGAATCATTGTGTTACACTATTAAGGAAAAAACTTATTATAAGTATAACATTCAATTTTTGTTGTACCAACATTTAAAAAATAAAAATGAAGAATCACTGTGTTATGCTTCTAAGAAAAAACTTATTAAAAGTATGATAGTCAATTTGTGTTGTAGTAACATTCATGGGAACTAAATATATTTTTTAGCTATTATCCTTTGTCTCGATTTCAGGTACAGAGGGATGATGAAAGACATGAAGCCTATTTCAAAGCAGGAATTAGAAACTGTCCTTAAATCCTTTGCTTGTGATAAGAGCCTGGGCCCTGATGACTGGCCAACTGAGTTCTCTCTTCATCTTTTATCTACTTGTGGATGAATTTATCTCTGTCACTGAAAAAGTTCATATATTGGGTTATGTTCCAGGGGATTTGAACTCTATTTTCATTGCATTGATCCCTAAATCATCTGATCCAATATCATTTTCTGAGTTTAGACCCATTTCTTTATGTAATGTAATATACAAGCTCACATCTAAAATTATTTCCAACCATATAAGAGGTGTTTTATCTAGATATATTTCGGAGGAACAGTATGGTTTTCTGCAAGGAATATCAATTCATGATGTTGTTGCAATAGCACAGGAAGCAATTCACACTATTCACGACCAAAAGAGGGAGGCTCTCATCATGAAAATTGATCTATTTAAGGTTTATGATATTGTAGATTGGTCTTTCATTAGACTTGCTCTACTCAAAGTTGGCCTCTCGATGTCTTCTATCCGGTGGATCATGGCTTGTATCATCACTGTTCGATATGCAATCCTCATAAATGGTGTGCCCAAAAATTTCTTTATGGCTATGAGAGGACTTAGGCAAGGATGTGCCTTGTCTCCTCTTATTTTTATTCTTGTGATGGATGGATTTAGTAATCTTTTGAATATGGCAACAAACGTGGGTTATTATGTTGGTTTATCTTTTTTACCTTCGATATGCATTACTCACTCTCTCTTTGTGGATGGTTTGTTGGTATTTGGAAATATTATTAGGAAGCATTGGTTCTATCTATCCTATATTTTGTCCCATTTTGGTGCGACCACTGGGCTGTGTATAAACAAAGGGAAATCAATCTTAATATATGATAAAGGTGACATGGATGAAATTCTCTTTATAGTTGGCTTCATAGGGGTTCAAACTAATCTTCTCATGGAAGGTATAACCTACCTGGGTTTTACACTAAAGCCATGTGCTTATTATAATTGGGATTGGGAATGGATAATTGACAAATATAAGAATAAAATCATGAAGTGGACTAATAAGTGGCTTTCTCTTGGTGGACGGTGCATCCTGGTTCAAGCTGTTTTATCACAGCTTATGGTATATTGGACACATTTATTTTACCTGTCGGCTTTCATAATTGGAAAACTAAATGTAATATGCAATTATATCGCACTTCATATGGGTTGGTTCATCCACTCGAAGGAAATTTCATCTGTGCAAACTATCTCTTCTTACAAAAACCAAAATTTATGGAGAATGGGGTTTGTTCGATTTATGGGCTTTCTCAAATGCATTGCTTACCAAATCACTATGGCGAGTATTAAATGGCAAGGGGATATGGTCCAAAATTATTAGTCATAGATATATTCATGGTGACCCAATTCTACAGCTTTACATGGATCTTTCAAATCTGTTCACAAGTCTTCTCAGATATAGCGTAGTTTTATAAAGGTGAAGGATATCCTGGCGAGAAGACTGATCTGGCATTTTGGAAATGGTCAAAAAATTCTTATAGGAGGTGACAGAATCATGGGCGAATAGGGATTTGATGGTTTTGATGCGATTATATTACACAGGCTCAATCAAAGGGGTTTATTTTTCCTATCTGATATCATTTCATATTGGGAATTGGGTGCCCTGATATGGAAATATGCTCCTACAATTGGCCTTCAGAAATTGGATTTTGATAAATGGAAGTGATTTGTTAGATCCTTACAGACTGCTAGGTTATCATACAACAGATATGGTGATAGGATTATATGGGATAGCACCATATAGGAAAATGGAATAATGGTTCACCAATTATATCTTCAAATATAAATGAACAGATCGATGACTGAACCATTTCCTGTGACCTATCTCTATCTGGCTTGGCGCTGTAAGATTACGCATAAAATCCTGCTATTTTCTTAACTCCTTAGGCATGGGAAAATCTTCACATGGGAGGTTCTCAATAAACGCGGCATCCAGGGACTTGGTACATGCTCATTCTTCCATAAAAATGATGAAACTGTTAGTCAATTTTTTATCGAATGCGATATGTCGCAAAAGTTATGGAGGCTATTTACTCTGCTTATTGATGTACCAGTTTGGAGACGAATCGACTCTGAGCAAACTTTTCAGAACTCGGTGGCCACAAAAGGTTCGTTCAAATCTTTGCCATTCTATATTGTTTGGGAATTATGGGGAGCTCGGAATCTGAAGATCTTTCAAGATGTTCCTTTTGATATCACAAGGATTCACTCGAACATTTTGTGTTGGATGGGGGATATCACCATGTTGATATCTGATTTAGATGACCTCTCTATTCGGGGGCGGCCACACAAAATCGTTCTTCCTGTGATATGTTTTGATGGAGCTTAGAAAGGAGGTATATGTGGGTGTGGGGCATGGATTAAACTATCTGCTATGGATCGGTATCATATTTTATGGAACGGTGGACATGGGAAAAACAATAAGGCTGAGCTCATGGCATTATGGAGTAGGATCATGGTGGCATACCATCTTGAACTACCTTGTATTCATATATATGGTGATTCCAAGCTCATTATCAATGGGATTTCTAGCAAGTGTAAGCTGCAGGGACAACACTTAAATGGATGGATTCATTGTACTCTATATATCCTATCCAAATTTCAGGATTTTTCGATGAACCATATTTATAGGGAGAATAATATGCGATTTAAAGACTCTAAACAGGTGGCCTCATTTTCTTATCCATTGCCATAACTTCTTGTCACTGCAAGCGAGCCTAGGGACAATTTTCAAGTGAGCCAGTTTACCCTATGACTTAATCAAGCAAGCCTGATTTCACTGATCTAGCATATGGATCCAATAATGTACAATCTATGAAGGATTACTTTTCATACATCTTTGGATCATTATTTTGTTTTTTTCTCTATCTTTATACTTTTTTCATAGGAAGTGGCTAATATGTTTACATTGGAAAACATGTTTTTTTTTTTTTTGATACCTTCTACCCTCAACAAACTATGTATGGTCTTAAATATGGACTGATCCATTTTGTTATCGACTTTACTCTCTACTTCGGTGGATGGAGGACTATATTATATTGTTGATGCTATCATGATCTTCATTGGATATGTATTTGAACCATATCTATCCTTTTTGTCAATGATCTATTGATACTTTTGTTTTCTTACTTCGTTGAAAATAAACTATCCCTTAATCTTGACCATTCTTCTACAAATGTACCAAGATGTATTATGTAATTATGTTATATAAACTGTTCTAATACAACATCTTTTTTTCTTCCTTGAAAAAGAAAGAGATGAAGCCATATTGAAGGATGAAGGAGATATCTGTGCATATGTTAGAAAAGAAAAAGCACTAAAATAAAATCTTGAAGAAGTATACAAAGATTGTGAAAGAATAGATGGTCAAAGAGACCATAATTGCAATTATAGTGGGAAGAAGCAGGTGGAAGTTGAAATACCTATGTGGTTGAGGCGGTGGCTAATTCAACATAACATGTCCATAGTAATACATGCACAACAATTAAGTGCATTATGAGGTCGGTCGGTAGCATGCATTGCCTAAAGAAAACTTTGATTATCCATTAGTCAATGCAAATTATTGTGAAGTTAGCGATGAATCTATCGGTATAGTACCTTGACCTCATGGCAGGGAATAACAATAAATAGTTATCTGGTATCCGTTCTTTTTGTTTCTATTTTTAAATAGATGAGTATGATAAGATTAAATATTGATATTTTTGTTTATGGTTTTAAATAGATGAGTATGTTAAGAGTAAAGGTCGAATAGTCGATTAACAATAGATAGTTATTACTATGGTATTTGTAATTTTTGTTCCTAGTTTTAAATAAATGCATGTGGAAACGAAAGGTTGAATATTTTATTATAGATTATTTAAGAAATTTTATAGCTGACATTTTTAAAAAATTCAATTGTAATGTTATTTTTTTTAATTTAATTAATTTTTATGGATTATAAAATTTAATACAATTTTATTTATATTTATATTTTTTGGGATAATAGGTTAGTGATATAGATAATATTATTAAAATTAGGTAGATAATAAATATATTTATTTAGATTTCATAATAATTTGAATTATAATTTTATAATTAATTTAGAAATTCTAGTTAATTTTTTTTTTTTTCATATTGATTGATACTTTAATTATATCCAAAATAAAATTTGATAACATTTTTTTCATAGATCATTTTGAGACTTAAGTACATGAGGAGATTATTTGTATATTTCTTCTAACCATAAAAAAATATTGTATTGATAAAATATGCATCAGAATGCAGCATTACATCAATGTTACAAAAAAATACTTAAAGGGTTATAAACTTTCAGTCTAGTAACAAAATTGATTGTAAAAACAAAAAATCTAGACTCCAGGAGTCTACATATGGAATAAATCCACTAGAAAACAAAAACAAAAAAAAAGACTTCCATGTTGTCATAAAATTAACTAGGGTGTGTTTCTTCTTGTTGGGAGTCAACATTTTCCATAATATAAGCATTTATATTTAATTCAACATGAAAAAACAAGAATATAGTACAAAAATTTACATTTTATTCAAACATGAAAAACTAGAAGGAATGAAAAGATAAATTGCAAGGGATTGGGTACCCATTATACTAGCATGTTGCAATTTTTCAATATGGGATGAGAGACTACTTATCTCATATTAAACCCCCTTGGGCTGAAATTTAATTTTGATTAAGATATCCATTGTGGAAGTGATCCCAAAGAATAGTTGGTTGTGTTTTGGATGCAATTAATTTCTTTTTCTAATGGAAGGGAACAATTATTTCTATCCATACTAGTAAAAAGGAAGGAGAGTGAGCCCCCTAGAGATATGTATGAAACTAAACAATAGATACTATTGACCATGCCTCGAGAGAGTCTCTAAAGAAAAGAAACAAAAGGTAGGCTGATACCCACATCTTTTAAAATTCCTAAAATTGCATGTGGGGTCTGTGGGGTGATGTATCTAGACATGTTGATGAAGATGGAGTAAAAAAAATAGAAGAGAAAATAAAAGGTACTACCAAACTTACAAAAAAAAAAATTCTCAAAAATACAAGAAAAATTAACTCTATCCAAATCAATTTCCTCCATCCATACTTGAATAACAACTTGTGAAATAAATAACAATCCTATAGGGTTGGAACTCTATCTTTTCCCACTAATAGGTTTAAAGATGAGAAATTTTATCAAAATAACCAAAAAAGAAAAATTTGTTATACTATCAAACAGTAAAAATATAATATGTTATATTATAAATTGACAAAAAATATTGGCTTCAAATTTCTACTTTATTTAAATATAAAATACATATTTTTTTTAAAAAACATATCAATTTCATGGTTGTAGAATATATATATATATATATATATATATATATATATATATATATATCCCAAAAAATTAAAAGCCAAACTATAGTCTACCCAATATTATCACAATACAATGTAGCTAATACAAAGAAACTAATGTAGCTAATACAAAGAGGTAAATGCACTCCCTCCCTCCTGCCACATTTTTAGTAGCCAAACAATGTGATCACTCACCCTAGATCACTCACCCTAGCTAATATGTCTTATGCTATAATTAGTGAATATTTCAATGAATTTAATGTCTTTATATTAAATAATAATTTACTATATATGTAGAATGTCGCTCCTTTGTATACAAACCATACTTCTTATGTTCGGCCAAATTGGCTTAAAAATAAAATAATTTAGTGATAAACACAAACACGAGACACTCAACACACAATGAAGGATAAGCGTGTAGCTTTCTTATTTTTTCCATTATACATGATGTACATTTATAATACAATGGTGTGACTCTTGGTTTCACATTCCAAGGTCACTTGGACTCCATTGTGACTTTTCGCATTCCACACCTACCCATGTAGGATTAGGTGTTCCAACATCCCCCCTTAATCCGAAGGGGTATGTGTGAGTCCAAGAAAAGAGTTGTAATACAAATTTGCAAAGTATACATGGCAACACTTGGGCTGAATCAACTCTCTGAAATGTTGGAAAAAAGAGGTGGTTTTAGGATGACCACCAACACTGGAACGCAATACTTGTTGCAGTTCCCGGAACTCTTCCAAAACTGGCAAGAAGCTGAAGGCTTCTGCTAGAGGAATTGTCCCTCATAAAAAAGGGAGACCTTCAGCCTAAAAGAAGGGAGGTCTACTACTTGTGATGGTTTTAGGATTACCAACAAGTCTGGAATGCTTGAAGCATTTCCTAGAACTCAACCAAAACTGGCAAGAAGCTGAAGGCTTCTGCTAGAGGAAGTGTCCCTCATATATGAAAGGGAGACCTTCAACCTAAAATAAGGGAGGTCTACTACCTGTGATGGTTTAAGGTTGTCCACCAACAAAAGATGATGGTTTAAGGTTGTCCATCAACCAAAGGCATGCTTATGGGCATCCATGTCTCTGGCTACATCTCTGAATCTAGAATGACGAATTATGGCTCAGGCTCGCTTGAACTGTTGTGTCTTTAGCTACAAATCTGAACATGGAATGAGAGATTGTGGCTCAGGCTCGCTTGATCTGACGTCGAAGCTTGTACATGACCACCATTTTACCCCTTGTCAGGGACAAGGTGAGATGATGGCGAAAACTCAACTGCAATTTTGCTCAATATCCGTGAACAAGTTCTGACATGTGTCTTAAACATCTTCTTGGCTGCTAATGCCCATTTCCAAGAAGCGATCCATCCAAGATGAATCTTTGTTCTTGTAGAAGGCTTGTTTCTGAAGCATTTGTCTAAAGAATGGGTGTGCCGACCACAGTGCTTGCATGGGTGAAGATCAAAACAGTGATCTTTCATATGACCAATTCGGTCACGATGTTGGCATTTTACAATCTGATGTTGTCAAAGCAGAGCAGGATCTGGAATAGCTGCAGGTGAACTGTCATACAGGAATCCGACACTCTAAAATTTGATAGGCTTGGTGTATTCTGGAATATGAAAGGAAACGTCCTTGCAGGCTGAGCTGCTGCATCTGCATGAAAATCTACTCTTCTACAAGGAACTGAATGGGCATCAACTTTAACTTTACTGACTTTCTGCTAATGGGAGTCTTTCTCAATCTTCTGAATAGAAACAGGTTCAGAATGGTGACTCTTTTGCTGAAGTTCATCTTGTTGAAGCTGAGATTCCAACTGCAAAAACTCAATCTTTTCTTATGCATCTTGCAAACAAATTTGAATGTTACAAACAACATCCTTGCTCATTTTTACCATATCATGAAAATTTGAATGAATGAGGTTATTCAACAACTCTAATGCCTCATTGATTTTAGCCATTTTCAACAACTTAGGCTCAAAAAATGAAAGGGTGCCGGCTTCAACCGAAAATGCACCCGTTTACAATGTGATGCAACTTAACTTCAATAAATAAAAATGACTCAAGAGAACTTCCAACTATGGAATTCTCAAAGTACAAAATCTGCTCCTCAAATGATGGAGGACAATCAAAAAAATTTCCGACAACTCAAATACTGATTGCAGCTATGAATGAAGAAGCAATATCCTCTCACAATACAATGTCAGCTCAATACAATATCACTGCAAAATATTTGTATGAATGTGCAGCAAAAACAACTGTGCAAGAGGCCTTTGAGGCAACTGATTTTTCTTCTTCAAGGAGCTGTTTTTCATCAAGAACAACTCGTCTTCACATGTCAATCTCTTTTAGAAAAAGTCACCCTTATGTTAATGCCACAAATCACAATGAAAAACTGCAATTTTCTCTATGTGTACTGTCCATTTACTGATATGTCATTTTCTCTTTGCTGTTGTTCATTTTCTCTCTCTGCTCTTCCTCTCTTCCTCTCTCTCTATTGTTTTTTTTTTTTAATTAATTTTTTGAGATTAATTAAAAAAATGGAGAGAGGGATTGTAATAGAAATGGGAGGCAATTTAATAAATTAAAAAAGGGAAGGGGGTGGGAAAACTAAGGGAAATTTTAATAAAAAAGGGATTATATAAAAATGGGAATTAATTAAAAAGAAAAGGGGATTTAAAAAAGAAATGGGGAAATTTTAACTATATAAAAAAATAAAAAAGGCTGAGTTAAAAAATTTAAATTGCGTTGATGGGAGAGGGGGGTAAGGGCAAGTGGAGAGCTTGAGGGAGGGGCAGCCGAGGAATGGGGAGGGCCGAGAGATATGCGAGGGGGTGGGCTAAGGGAGGTAGGGGGTCGAAGGGTGAGAGGGGGCGTTTTCGTGGCAAGGGGGGTCGGGTATGTGAGGATATGGGGTTGGGGAATCGAGGGGGGCCGAGTAGTGGGTAGGGTGGCCGCATTGGAGAGCGGGGGCATGGGTAGGGGGAGTGATAAGGAGGGGACTGTGGGTTGTGAGGGTGGAGTTAAGGGGGCAGGGTGGGTAGAAGGGGGCGATGGTTGTGTGATGGCAGGGCTGGAGTGTGGAGCGTAGGGGAAAGGGTGGGGAGAGTTCGTAAGGGGGTTGGGGAGTGAGCCGTGAGGTATGGAGGGAAAATGTGGGGAGAGTTAGCGTAGGGTGTAGCAGCGAGGGGAGCGGGGTAGTGGGTTTAGGCAGCGGGCTAGGAAGAGCGATGAGTGAGGGAGGCGGAGGGCCATGAGAGCCGAGGTGAGGGGGTCGAGGTGTTGAGGGGGAGGACCGAAAGGCCGATAGGGAGAGAGAGGGATGTAAGGGGGGTTGTGTGAGGGGGCGGGCGTAGAGCGAGGGGGTAGGGTTGTTATGTATTGCGTGGGGAAGGGCGCAATGAGGGAGAGGCTCTGTGAGGGGGGTCGAGTGTATGGCAACAGGGACGTGGGATGCATATAGGGTGTGGCAGAATGCTCAGGTTTGAGGGGTGAGGCCGAGGGCCTGAATCAATTTTTTTTTTCTTTTTTTTTTATATGTAAAAACAACAGAGTAGAGATAGGAAATCGACTTAAAAAACAGTAGCAGAGGACATTCCAGAAATGCAATAAACTCAGAATTTGAAGGTACTTGCAGAAATTTTTCAGAAATTGCATAATTTTCAAGAGATTTTAACAGTAAACTCAGAAATATTTCTCAGGAAATGTGGCAGAATTTCGCCATTAAAACTCAGAAAATTTTCACAGAATTTTTCAAAAAATTTCAGCAGTAAAAACCCAGAAACTTCTTCAGAAACCCACTTTAACTAGTATTCCAGCAGCTCTTCAAAATGGTGTAGAAATTAAAATGCAGAAATTGCAGAATAATGTGCAATGAGAAAACCTGCAGAATGCCCTCCAAATGCTGCTATTCTTGAAGATGAAATTTTTGAAAGCTGCTTCTTCTCAATGCAAACTTCTGAATGTGGCAAAATGTTTGCTGCAACAATCTCTGAGTGCTGCAAAAATTATCAGAATTTTTGCAGATATGCACAGGCCATAAACACAAATCACTTACTTAATGTTGAGCTGGTTATGAACATATCAGCTCTGATACCATATTAAACACCATGTTAAACACACACATGGTGTATGAGAAAGATAAACAGAAACACGAGACACTCAACACACAATGAAGGATAAGCGTGTAGCTTTCTTATTTTTTCCATTATACATGATGTACATTTATAATACAATGGTCTGACTCTTGGTTTCACATTCCAAGGTCACTTGAACTCCATTGTGACTTTTCGCATTCCACACCTACCCATAGAGGATTAGGTGTTCCAACACATTTGATTGGTAGACTAATAAGCAGTTTTTAGATATGATAAGGTAATATTGGGAAGCCAAATATTTTTGGTTTAAAAAAATTGAAAAATGAATAACTTGTTTACTAAAACATTCTTTTGTACAATAACCCTACCACGTTGTACAATAATCATACCACGTTCTTGTCCACAACCATACCACATTCTTGTCCACTGTGAAATAGTAACCACCATAGATTACGAGTCCTGTTCACTGAAATGAAATTGTGAGCATGAGTGTTGATTATAGAAAATAAAAATTTATTTTAAATGGGTCATAACTATAAAAAAAAATTAGTTTGTTGTATTATTGTTGAATAAATTTATATTATATAATTAAATGTTCACTGAAATTGTGAGCATTAATGTTGATTATAGAAAATAAAAATTTGTGAGCATTAGTGTTGATTGTAGAAAATAAAAAGTTATTTTAAATGGGTCATAGTTATAAAACAAAACAAAAAATAGTTTGTTGTATTATTTTTAATAAATTTATATCATATAAATAAATGGTTTCAAATTTTGTAGATAAGCAATAGATAGTTTTAGTCTTATATGAATTTATTTAATATTTAAGAGATATATAGAGCATTTCAAACATATTTTTTATATCTAGATATTTCATATTTTGTTATTGGAAATAATAAATTTAGCGGTAGTCTTCCCAGGCAACGTTTTGGCCTAGAATCCAGCTAATTTTTTTCAAAAATCCGGCGAAGATTTTATCAGAATCATGTTTACACATGTTAAACTTTAGCATTTTGAGTGCCCTAAGGGTTTTTGGTAGTGCTGAATCCATTTCCACTATCAAAAATGGATTCCAAACACTCCAACTACCTGATTTCTTGAATTTTAGCTGCCTAGATTCCGACAAAAAACTGTCATCCAGGCTATTTCTTTGCCTGGGTAGACAACTCCATAAATTTATATTAACAAATTTGATACATTATGTTTTTCAATGTTTTTGGACTATTTTAAACTAAAAATGTCTATCATTTTAAACATTATGGATCAATATTGGAGAATTCATTAATTTTTTTCCATTTCCAAAAATAATAAATATTGATAAGATGTATAGTCCCCAATTTTTCCCCATTAGTTTTTATAGTTTTTAAAGAGTCCAATTAAAGAGTCAAATTTGATACATTATGTTTTTCAATGTTTTTGGACTATTTTAAACTAAAAATGTCTATCATTTTAAACACTATGATCAATATTGAAGAATTCATTAGTTTTTTTTCCATTTCAAAAAAAAAAATGAGTATTTATAAGATGTATACTCCTGAATTTGTCCCCATTAATTTTTAAAGAGTCGAACTTTTTTTGGTGCAATATTTCACTAAGTATGTAAGGGATTTTGGTGGGATCAATAGATTTAGTTAAATATTTTTTAAACCATTTTATTTTAAAATTTTATTGTTAAAATTATATATATTGATTATTAATACTTTTTATAATTTTAAATAATATTTCAAATAAAAAATAATAATAATTATATTAAAAATAATATTAGATATCATTCTTGAGATTTAACTGCGTTAAGTAAGTCATTTATCTATAACCATTTCCATGAGAAATAGTCGTAACTGACTAATTTCTCATGGCTAAATTTTAATGAAAAAACATAAAACAATTAGATTTTATCAATTAATATATATTTTTTTATCCAAAATCTTTAGGAAAACCACATTAAAGTGGACCGGTTTTGAAGTACTAAGTATAATTGTGTTTGGAACTACTCACACTGAGTAGTTCAAAAAGCTTTTGCTCTTTAAATGATAATATGATTTACCATAAAAATTTTTATAAAATAATATGGATCAAATAAGTTTACACTCAAATAAAAAAAATATATATATATATTTTAAAAAAAGATAATAAGCTAAAAAAATAGCATTAAGGATAAATAAATTATAATCTTTAAATATCTTTAATCAGTTTTGCAAAATTATATTCTTTAAATATCTTAAATTAATTTTTAATCCGAATGAAAGACAGTAAACTAAAAAAAAATAACATTGCAATAAATAAATTATAATTTTATATTGTGATAAAAATATTTCGGTAAAAATCACATCCAAATAAATTGGGTCGACGCGTTTCAAACCAGCTAGTGTGGTTCATCATCAGGACTTGATGAAAAATCTGATGAGGAAACCTAATTAAATAGATACGAAAGGCTCCAACTAGCCGTTGTAAAATAACCGCTAGTATGACTCAATCTCGGTCAAAAAATCCAAAAAATCCAAAAAATATATATAATAATAAATTTTTAATGATTAAAGCTTATAATTTGAATATTATTTATTTTTAATTTTAATTTTTATACAATAAGAATTATTCTATATATTCTAGAAGAATAAATAAATATTTACTATATTATATATATATATATATATATATATATATATATATATATATTTAGAATAATAATTTTAAAACTATTTATTTAGTTATATTTTTATTTTCATAATGGAATAAATGCCTAACAAATTTAAAGGAATTTAAAAAATATATTTTAATTAATTAAAAATAAAATAAAATATAATTTTATATATTTTAAAATTAATAGAGGAAAACTCCGGATGCGGTTGCTTCCAGCACTTGATGGGACGTACGTCCCCCAGCGCCTCCCGAGGATGTCCGTTGGAGTTGGCCACATGGCCTCCCACACTCGTCTTAATGGTGGCATTCATCTCGCCACCCCACGCAGCCTTAACTGCTCTCTCTCAAACCATCTCCACAACAAGCTTTCCTTTCGATTTACTTCGGCTCTTGAAATGGCTTGTGCTAATCCTCATGGCATATTCCATGTCTGATCTGTGACTTCGCTTCTATGTGCCTCCTGTCCAGCCGACTGAGCAAAGCCTAGTGCTAGAACGCAGACTGGCCGGAGGTGCGTGCTCTTGTGTTGCTTGGAAACGGTTCCGGAATTTCACCATTCGCATAGCCTGCTCTGTTGCTCAAAATCTCTGCGAAATTCTCCTGGCCCTCCGCTGCCACTCCTTCTCTTCCCGCTTCATCCGCCTCTCTTCCCCGCCATGCTTCAACTGCGCCATCGTATGCGATGCCGTCGAGGCTCCAGTCGTGGTTGGGCTTCTCGGTCTCAGTTTTCTCCCTCCTTTGATTCGTCTTCAAATGAGCTCTCCTGTGATCACTTTCTGGACCTCAGGAATAGCAGGGGCACGCCTCGCAGCCCTGGCTCCGCCCCTCCCTCTGCGTGTCCTCCGCCTCCCTATGCTTTCTCCCCTGCACCCCATCTCCATACCTCTGCTTATCCCTCCGCTCCCCATCCGACTTCCCCTTCCTTCCTTCGCCAAACTTCCCAGCATGCGGAGTTTACTTTTGAATGCAAATTTGATAAACCGGTCCTCTGAGCCCATGTTACTGTCACTGTTAGTGAGGAAACGGCTAGTTTGGAGTCTCCTCCACCTGCGCCTCCCGGTCCTTCAACTGCTCCTCATGGTCCCACTGAGCCCAGCACTGTCGAAGCTTATTCAGCCAAGGAAGCCTTGGCCCAGTTACACTCTGCCCCTAGTGTTTCTATGCAAGTCCAGCACATGGAAGATATGAGCAAAGGAAAAGAGCCCACTTCAGCTCCTGATGATGGATGTAGCGATGAGCTCAGGTGCAGAATCATTGAAGAACCACCATCCCCAATCAATGAACAGTAGTTAGAGGCAGCCCTTGAGGTTTTTGTCCTTCAAGCACAATATCTCTAATTTATTTTCAGCTTTCATGCTTCTTCATCCTCCGCTTGTAGCGAGGCATGCTATAGGTTTTTTTTTGTTTGTTGAACAATCTGAATGTACAGACGGTTTCCCCGATGTGGGCGGCAGTCCAAATTATGGTTTTCTTGGCAATCAGGCCCTGTGCTCAGGCTTCCTCAGCTGAGACAGAGGCAGTTTTGTACCATTATATTATAAATTAATAGATTTAGAGTTACTGAGAAAAAAAAAAAAAAAAAAATTAATAAGGAAAAAACTATCATTTTTATATATTTAAAAATAATAATAAATAAATAAATTGTCATTTTGAGCGAAACTTGTGAAACAGAATTGTGCAGTACTATTTGCAGTTTATATAGACTTTGATGTAAGAGAAGTTAATTTGGGTTCGGCAGGGAATCATGGAAAGAAAAATGCATTTTCGTCCGTCGTTTCCTGCAATCAAACCTAATTTTACTCTGCGCTCTCTCGACTTTTGCGTCAAAATACCAATATTTGTGAGCTCTTTTGACTTGTGCGTTAAAATACCAATATTTTTACGGCAAAACGTCGGCATGTAATAAACCCAATTTTATTCTGCGCACTCTCGACTTTTGCGTCAAAATACCAATATTTGTGAGCTCTTTTGACTTGTGCTTTAAAATACCAATACTTTTACGGAAAAACCTCGGCGTGTAAAAGTGAACATTGAGACAGTGATACTCATTTCGAACATTAGTTCCTTTCATGTGAATGGATTATTTATATAGTAATTCGTATTTTCAAATTTCAATGAGCTTTTTCACAAATTCTATATAGATTCGTAATTCGTCTTTTTAAATTTGAGTGAGCCTTTTAACAAATTCTATAACGTTGGTAAACGAATTGCTGTCAGTTTTAATTACCGAAATTGTAAAGTGGAATTGTTCGGAATGAAAGATGAATCCATGTACAATATTAACATTTTCTAAACTAGCACAACCACATTAGTAAAAACTAATGTGGATAGATTTACAACCACATTACCAATGTGGTTGATATACGCCCATAGACCTATATCCACTACCCATCACATTAATTTATATATCAATAAATAAATATTATATATAATAGATTTATTATATTAACTTGATATATATATATTATATATTAATAAGAATATTAATATATTAAATATATTAATTATGATTAAAATCACAAAAATATTTTTTATATATTAATAATATTATAATAAGTATTAATAATATATATTAAAATTATTTATTAATATATTAAAAATATTAACAATATACATAAAATATATATAATATATATTAATATAAAAATAATATTAATAATATAAAATAATTTAATATTTATTTATATATTAATATCATAGATGGTTATATTATTAATAAACCAAAAGAACTAATAATATATTCATAATATATATTATATCATAGTTGATTATATTATTAATAATATTATAATATTACTAATAATCATTATTTATAAATATTTGAATACTTATTTATAATGATTATTGATAATATTATAATATTATTAATATATATTATTAATAATATATATTAATAATATTATAGTATTAATAATAAACATTATTAATAAATATTTGAATATTTATTAATAATATTATAATATTACTAATAATCATAATTAATAAATATTTGAATATTTATTTATAATATATATTAATATAATAATAATATTAATATTACTAAATAAATATTATAATATTATAATATTATTAATATATATCATTAATAATATTATAATATTACTAATAATCATTATTAATAAATATTTGAATATTTATTTATAATCATTAATAGTAATATTATAATATTATTAATATTACTAAATAAATAATATATAATATATATAATATATATTAATAATATTTATTGATATAAAAATAATATAAATAATATATAATATTTTAATATTATTTAAACATTTAGACAATTGTTGTCCAAATGCAGCGTTCGACCAACTATGACCATGGTGGCCATGGGTGATTTTCATATTGAGACAATGTTTGTGAGAATGTGACATTTGATCATGGATGACATTGATCGATTATTTATATTATAAACCAAAAGAACTAATAAAGCCAAGGGTTTAATATTATAAACCAAAGGAATTGATCAACCCAAGAAATTCATTTAAACATTGAGACAATTGTTGTCACAATGCGACATTAGACCAAATATGACCATGGTTGGCCGTAAATTTGGATTCATATTGGAACAATTTGATGATGGATGACATTGATCGGTTATTCATATTATAAACCAAAAGAACTAATAAACCCAAGGGTTTAATATTATAAACCAAAGGAATTGGTGAACAAAGGGAATTGATTTAAACATTGAGACAATTGTTGTTAGAATGCGACGTTCGGCCAACTATGACCATGGTTGGCCATGGGTGATTTTCATATTGAGACAATGTTTGTCAGAATGTGACATTTGATCATGGATGACATTGATCGATTATTTAAATTATAAACCAAAAGGACTAATAAACCCAAGGGTTTAATATATTATAAACCAAAGAAATTGGTGAACCCAAGGGAATTCATTTAAACATTGAGACAATTGTTATCAGAATGCGACATTGGACCAAGTATGACCATGGTTGGCCGTGGCTGATTTCATATTCAGATAATTTGATGATGGAGGACATTGATCGGTTATTCATATTATAAACCAAAAGAACTAATAAACCCAAGGTTTTAATATTATAAACCAAAGGAATTGGTGAACCCAATGGGATTGATTTAAACATTGAGACAATTGTGCTTACAATGCGACGTTCGACCAACTATGACCATGGTTGGCCATGAGTGATTTTCATATTGAGAAAATATTTTTCAGAATGTGACCTTTGATCATGGATGACATTGATCAATTATTCATATTATAAACCAAAAGAACTAATAAACCCAAGGGTTTAATATTATAAACCAAAGGAATTGGTGAACCCAAGGGGATTGATTTAAACATTGAGACAATTGTTCTCACAATGCAACATTTGATCATGGATGACATTGATCGATTATTCATATTATAAACCAAAAGAACTAACAACCCCAAGGGTTTAATATTATAAACCAAAGGAATTGGTGAACCCAAGGGAATTGATTTAAATATTCAGACAATTGTTGTCACAATGCGACGTTCGACCAACTATGACCATGGTTGAACATGGGTGATATTCATATTGAGACAATGTTTGTCAGAATGTGACATTTGATCGTGGATGACATTGATCAATTATTCATATTATAAACCAAAAGAACTGATAAACCCAAGGGTTTAATATTATAAACCAAAGGAATTGGTGAACCCAAGGGAAAACCATTACCCAACATATTATAAACCAAAGGAATTGGTGAACCCAAGGGAATTCATTTAAAGATTGAGACAATTGTTGTCAGAATGCGACGTTGGACCAAGTATGACCATGGTTGGCCATGGCTGATTTCATATTCAGACAATTTGATGATGGAGGACATTGATCGATTATTCATATTATAAACCAAAAGAACTAATAAACCCAAGGGTTTAATATTATAAACCAAAGGAATTGGTGAACCCAAGGGGATTGATTTAAACATTGAGACAATTGTTCTTACAATGTGACATATGATCATGGATGACATTGATCGATTATTCATATTATAAACCAAAAGAACTAATAAACCAAAGGGTTTAATATTATAAACCAAAGGAATTGGTGAACCCAAGGGAAAACCATTACCCAACAAATTATAAACCAAAGGAATTGGTGAACCTAAGGGAATTCATTTAAACATTGAGACCATTGTTGTCAGAATGCGACGTTGGACCAAGTATGACCATGGTTAGCCATGGCTGAATTCATATTCAGACAATTTGATGATGGAGGACATTGATCGATTATTCATATTATAAACCAAAAGAACTAATAAACCCAAGGGTTTAATATTATAAACCAAAGGAATTAGTGAACCCAAGGGGATTGATTTAAACATTGAGACAATGGTTCTTACAATGCGACATTTGATCATGGATGACATTGATCGATTATTCATATTATAAACCAAAAGAACTAATAAACCCAAGGGTTTAATATTATAAACCAAAGGAATTGGTGAACCCAAGGGGATTTATTTAAACATTGAGACAATTGTTCTCACAATGAGACATTTGATCATGGATGACATTGATCGATTATTCATATTATAAACCAAAAGAACTAATAACCCCAAGGGTTTAATATTATAAACCAAAAGAATTGGTGAACCCAAGGGAATTGATTTAAATATTGAGACAATTGTTGTCACAATGCGACGTTCGACCAACTATGACCATGGTTGGCCATGGCTGATTTCATATTCAGACAATTTGATGATGGATGACATTGATCGATTATTCATATTATAAACCAAAAGAACTAATAAACCCAAGGGTTTAATATTATAAACCAAAGGAATTGGTGAACCCAAGGAAATTGATTTAAACATTGACACAATTGTTGTCACAATGCGACGTTCGACCAACTATGACCATGGTTGGCCATGAGTGATTTTCATATTGAGACAATATTTGTCAGAATGTGACATTTGATCATGGATGACATTGATCGATTATTAATATTATAAACCAAAATAACTAATAAACCCAAGGGTTTAATATTATAAACCAAAGGAATTGGTGAACCCAAGGGAAAACCATTACCCAACAAATTATAAACCAAAGGAATTGGTGAACCCAAGGGAATTCATTTAAACATTGAGACAATTGTTGTCAAAATGCGACGTTGGACCAAGTATGACCATGGTTGGCCATGGCTGATTTCATATTCAGAAAATTTGATGATGGAGGACATTGATCGATTATTCATATTATAAACCAAAAGAACTAATAAACCCAAGGGTTTAATATTATAAACCAAAGGAATTGGTGAACCCAAGGGAAAACCATTACCCAACAAATTATAAACCAAAGGAATTGGTGAACCCAAGGGAATTGACCATGGGTGATTTTCATATTGAGACAATGTTTGTCAGAATGTGACATTTGATCATGGATGACATTGATCGATTATTAATATTATAAACCAAAAGAACTAATAAACCCAAGGGTTTAATATTATAAACCAAAGGAATTGGTGAACCCAAGGGAAAACCATTACCCAACAAATTATAAACCAAAGGAATTGGTGAACCCAAGGGAATTGATTTAAACATTGAGACAATTGTTGTCAAAATGCGACGTTCGACCAACTATGACCATGGTTGGCCATGAGTGATTTTCATATTGAGACAATATTTGTCAGAATGTGACATTTGATCATGGATGACATTGATCGATTATTCATATTATAAACCAAAGGAATTGGTGAACCCAAAGGAATTGATTTAAACATTGAGACAATTGTTGTCAAAATGCGACGTTGGACCAACTATGACCATGGTTGGCAATGGGTGATTTTCATATTGAGACAATATTTGTCAGAATGTGACATTTGATCATGGATGACATTGATCGATTGTTCATATTATAAACCAAAAGAACTAATAAACCCAAGGGTTTAATATTATAAACCAAAATAATTGGTGAACCGAAGGGAAAACCATTAACCAACAAATTATAAACCGCAAGTGATCAGTCAACCTTACTGATTGTTAATATTATAAACCGACGTTGGACCAACTATGACCATGGTTGGCCATGTGTGATTTTCATATTGAGACAATATTTGTCAGAATGTGACATTTGATAATGGATGACATTGATCGACTATGGCTAATGCTAATTAACAATGGTTTCCCATGGTTGATTTTCATATTGAGTCAGTGTTTTTCATAATGTGAAATTGGACCATGCATTAGTATTAAAGTCTAGGACTAATATTTAAAACCCAATATTTGGAGAACCTAAGGGAAAAATATTAAGAACATAAGAGATCAACAAGGCCAAGGGATACCTATAAAAAACAAAAAAAATTAGTAAAGGCTAGGAATAAATATTTTAAATACAAATGATGAAAAACTCACATGATTAATAAAGAGATTAATAAATCTTAGGAATCAATATTTTAAAAATATTGTTTATCACTAATGATGTTAATACTATTTATATTAATAGTGTTAATTTTGATATCAATAGTAATATCATTCGTAATATTAATCATCATATTTTTACAGTGAATATAATTAAAAAAAGAATATTAATAAAAAACATATTTATTATTATAAAGAAAACATTATTAATATTATTTATCAATATTAATGTTAATAGGATTTATATTAACAATATTAATATAATTAATCATATTAATATTATTAATAAAATGTTATTAATATTATTGTTATTATTTAAATGTTATTAATAATTTTAATAAACCTTAATCATGTTTGAAACTTATTGTTATTAATACAATTATGAACATTAATTTTAAATAAACATCGTGAATATTGTAGTAATGATGTTTTTAATAATATTGTTATTATTATTAATAATGTTACTAATAATATTGTTTTTAATAATATTGTTATTATTATTAATAATGTTACCAATAATATTGTTTTTAATAATAATTAAAATTTTATTTTCATTATTAATTTAGTTTTTAGTATAAATCATAATCATCATTATTTAAATACTAATTATTAATATTATTTTTAATGTATATTAGAATATTAATGTTATTAATGTCATTTTTATTATTTACAGAATGTGACCATGATTATTATCATAATAATATTATTTAATGTTATTAAAATTAATAATTAAACATTGAATTTATTTTTTACTCTACTAATATTTAATATAAAACAGAATATTTAAATTTGAGAAACCCACAACCCAAGATATTTCTGATTTCATTACATAAGCCAAAACTATTTTGTAATCATTATTCTAAATAAAAAAATGTAAACACACTATTGAATCTTTCTTCAACAATGTCTCGGATCCCGAGAAATTTCATGACATAAACGGAAATTATTTTGTAATCATTATTCTAAATCAAAAAGGTTAACACACCATTAAATCTTTCTTCAACACTGTCTGAGATCCCCTGTTTGCTACAAGAGAATTTCCCCTTTATTAATGTATTCCTAAAATATGTTGACTTCCTATTTACTAAGATATGATTATTAAAATATGTTAAAAGGTGTACATTCTATCTTTTCACATTTAAAATTATTCTATTTTAAAAAGAAATATATATTATACCAAGCTATTGGAAACAATCATCTTTAAATTGTTGAAGATATAATAATAATAATAATAAAGGTCATGGTTAGATTAGACACTAAATTGGTGTATTAAACTTTTTGTTTATAAGACAGGAGATCCACTTTCGTTGAGTGATTTGACTGCTAAATCTACTAAAAACAAACATATCCTACTTTTCTGGTTTCAAACCTATAACCTTTTAAAAAGAAACACATACTTTTAACTATTAAATGAACTCAAACTATATATTCTTAACCAATAAACATTAAACCTATTCAAAATTTAAACATTGAACCTATTCAAAATTTAAACATTGAACCTATTTAAATTATACTGTAAATTTTCGTGCTTGGCAATTGTATTTCCTGCAAAAAGGCAATACTGACGCAGAGAGGCCAATTTCTTGCCAGCGAAAAAGCAAGCACCCAACTGTAATTACCAGAAAGAAACAACTTAAAGAGACAAATTTAACCTCAAATATTGCATTTGGTTGATTGTCATCTTAATAAAGTGTCTGTCAATCAACAAGTGGTGCAATATTTTGGTTTCTTTTCGCTGGTCTCCTTTTCAAAAGAAATTTGTCCAGCTGCTAGGCCTTTGGCGTTAGAGTGAGAGAAAATTCCTCATCGGTATAGCGTTCATAATTCCAATCACACTTTCATGGATCTATTAATTCTCTTTGGGCACCACTGTTTGCTATCATATACTTAATTGAGTAAATATGTGACCACAGAGACCACAAATTAGAGGACTTACCAAAAGTTGCAGAACGAAAGGTTGTGAAATTGTCCTTCACATTTCGGTTCCCTGTCACCACTGTGACATCCATTCCATCTCCAACAAACATGATATTAGTTTTCTTCTTGTGCAACTCCACATTCTCTGCATAAACTCCTGCTTTTATATGAATTACGTATCTCGTCTGGCTCTTCTCGGGAGCCTTATTCACTGCCTCTGTAATGTTCATGTAATTCCCACTGCCGTCCTTCGCAACCACGGCGTTCGGCTTCACCGTGCTTGTGGAGGTTTGCAGAAGCCTTTGATCTCCGGCCGACATCCACGTCGGAAAACCGTGGGAATCCATGGGCATGAAATTGGGGCCAGATTTTGCCAATAACAGACGGCGATTCTGAGTCGGAAAAGTTCGCCACAGCTTGGCCAGGCTTGAAGCTTCGGCTGAAATGTTCTTCACCATCGCCAGCGAATCGCTGACCAGATGAGAGACATTCTGCAGCCCTCCCAGCAAACGTGGCTTGAGATTTCCCTTTGGAATGAGAGAAACTATCAATGCAGGTGTACTGGTTCGTGATGGCCGCGTTGAGCAATGTCTCGAGGTCACTGGCGTACTGTGGAATTGACATGAAAGTCGCGTTCTTCAAATCGGAGAGCGTGCTGTGCAATTCATCGAGCGTGTCGTGGAATAACTCAAAACAATATTTCAGGGCACCACGTTGTCTTTGGTCGAGTCCGGGGCGAGATAGCCTGTGGACTTTGGCGTTTGCCGCCTTGACTGCCTTTATACTCAGCTTCACGATGGCCTTCAGAATCTCCATGGCGTTTGGCCGTTTAGATAATCCAGGAAAGCTCGAAACGGTGGATACACAGTATGTAATGATGCTGCTCTCAAACGGAAGCTCACAGCCATATGATCAACGACACGACACAAATGAACGATGCTCCTTTTTTTGGTCTTGTGAAAAGATAAATGCCTGTTCGTTGGCCGAACCTTCCACTTCCCGAATCGCAACGCTTGCCGCCACTATGGAGGTATGGGACACGTTGCACAAAGATTTCAACATGCACCGCTTGCTGCCACTATGGCTCCTGTGAAAGGCATGGGACACGTTGCAGAACAATTTCAACACTTGGAGAAGATTTAATGTTTCAGTTTCCTTCTAGTTGTTAATCTTGATAGGTGGCAATTAATAAATGGCACAGTAAATTTTTAATCAAGATTTGTAAAAAATTAATTTAAGTACGGTTTAAACATGTGATTTAGATATGCAAGGAAGTTAGTGGGGTAGATTTCATCCATTGATTGAGTGGCGACGACCAGAATATACCGGCATCTTTCAATCTAGACCATCAGATCAAAAAGATTAATTAGCATAATCACAAAAGAGCCTACCTCCAATAGTGGGATACGCCTATCGGCGTAATTATAAATTTTATTACTAAAATTACGATTTTCATTATCAAATTTTATCATATAACTTCCCTAAAAAATATTACCAGACACTAAAAGTAAATTAGCGTAAATTCAAGAGGAAATAAATTGTTTGACGGGAATCTGGAGTTCGGAATATAGTTAAGACACACAATCTAAAAATAAAGTCACCCTCGTCGGTGCAGACTTTGAAGCTAGACATGCATGATGAAAGCAGAAATTTTCGGGAACAAACCACCAATCAAAGTCTCCCAACTTCCCATCCAATCTTTACATAAAATCATCTGTACCAAACTCAATACGCCCAGCCAATGGTTCCCGGTGTGAACACAAACTTAAAAAACAGGTGCGTCCACAATATGTTGCTTCATTCCTTTGTGGATCCAATGGCCCACATCATTCATGATCTCCGGACTCATGGATTGTATTGTCAAACGCCCACAACTTTTTTATCATCTCCACCAATTACCTACTCTTTCGGGCGTTTGTCTTTTCTATATAAACCCTCGACTCCTCTCTCCCTTTACCATATTTACATCCTTCGCATTTCTATTGGATTTCGTAGAGATGGCAGCCCCTCTTCATCATCGGCTTCCTCTTTTCCTCTTCATCGCTTTTTCCATAATTTGCTCATACGCTTACTGTGAAATCCCCCATCCTCCATCTGCTCCCCCGCCTTTGCCATGGCATAATCGCTGGTTTCCCCCACACTCACACGACAAGCCTTCTCCTATCCCTCTTCCTAAACCTCCGCGACACCACATGAAGCCACCTACTTCTCCCCCACATCCTCTGCATTTTGCCCACCCTCCATCACTGGATTTTGCCCATCCTCCACGAGTTGAGAAGCATCAGCCCCCAAAGCCAGTACATGATGGACGCCACCCTTCCCCGTCGGGTAAACCCCATTATCCCATTAAACCTCCCTCACACTCTCCCCACTCCTACAAATCTCCACCCCCTCATTTTCGCCATGGCGGCATCCACACCGCCCCTCCTCCCATTCATGACTAATACAGTAAGTTCTCTGGGCTCCTCTACTTCTACACACCACGCATTCCGTAACTTACATGTTGTGTAGTATATCTAATATAAAACTTTTGTTTATTGCGTCGCAGGAGGACGACAAAGAAGCAGCGTGTAGATTATATAGAATAATATGCAGTGTATGTAGGTGCATGACATGCTGCTCAATTCTACTAAGATACATAGACATATAATTGCATAGACAAACTGTGGCATCCATCTAGTGCTATGCTAAGAGCAGATCAGACTGCAAGATCTGTCTTAAATAATTATGCTCAAATATTTTGTATAAATGGGAGTTTTATATAGCATATAGGGTGTGGTAACTGCATTGTTATGATCGTTCAAATTTTCATTTAATGTATCATCTGTCCGATCTACTTATTGCTGATACTCACGGTCGTTCATGTTTATCACTTCCATGCGAATTATATCATGCTTGGCTAAGAGTGTTGAAGAGGATCCATGCCATTGTTTCTCACCATATCTCATACGAAAGCGATGATCATATATAAACTTAAAGTGTGAGAGGGTAAATATACAATATTAATATTAAATGAACTCGACCGGTTTATACTTGAACATGCCGGTTTTCTATTTTAGAGATTAGTAATTTTGTTGTTGTGTACATGTATTTTTCATATATTATCTGTGCGGTGATACGGTGATTTTGCTTCCTCTCGCATCTTTTCCTTTTTCATTTTATAAGCAAGATTGAGTAATGTTAAAAAAGGTCCACGTATATTCAAATTCCTATACGCCAGTAAACAGACTTGTACGTTTGAAGTAAACGCTGGGTGAAAAGAACTGTAACTTGTAAATGGTTTTGTTTTCAAAGTAAGCGCGCCATTTTATTGAGATTCCCATCCACTAAGTAAACAGGCTTTTGCAATTAAAGTCAGTCCGTGTAAGCGGACCTTTTCGATCAAAGTTCTGATAGATGTGATACAGTAACGAAAAAATACTCACGTTTGTCTCAGGCCTTGGAACTGGATAGCGATTTATGTTTGACATCCAACCACCTTCCCTTAATATTTTGGGAATTAATAATCTTCCCTCGTCAAGGTCAAGGTGAAGTCGAAGTCGTTCATTCCGGGAGCTCCCACCATTTTCGGCTAACAGCCACTCGATTAACGGAATAAATAAATATACAAAGCTGAAAAGTTTATGAGTAATCAAAGATAAAATGTCAAAATTTCGATTTGACTTTGATATCGATGTGATATTTAATTTTTTTATTTTTATCAGAAATGAAGTTTGACGGAAGATTCACAGCTTTGTACCTGCCTTATTGGTCACTGCCATGGCAGTATCATTTTATTTGCTTCTGATTTCTTGTTAGTTTAGCTTTGACAAGATTTTATTTTTATTTTTATTTTCATAACACCTCCATTGGAGTATAACTAAATAATCACTTTTTCAGACATTCTATATCACCTCAAAAGTGTGTGCAACTTTCATCACAATCATTACGCTGTATTGTGCAACTTTCATCACAATCATTACTCTGTATTGCTCAAACTAATCAAAACTAGAATTCTAATTTTATTGGTAACTAATTAACATAATCATATAACCCTAAGTTGTTTACCCTTGTTAGATAAACCCAAATTTTATTGGTAACAAATTAATAGAATAATGTAACCATAAGGTGTTTACATTGTTAGATTCAATATCAGCTAGAGAATTCTTAGCATGCCTCAGTGTGAAGTAAATATTGTGAATTAATAGAATAATGTAACCATAAGGTGTTTACGAGTATTGAATGCTTTAGTGTGAAGTAAATATTGTAAAGTGTATCACTCAGATTATACACATCTAGCCAAAAGGCCCAATTCTGCTCAAGCTAATCAAACTAGAATCCTAATTTTATTGGTAACTGATTAACAAAATCATATAACCATAAGTTGTTTACCATTGTTTGATAAACCTAAGTTTTATTGGTAACGAAATAATAGAACCATGTAACCATAAGGTGTTTACCATTGTTAGATTCAATAGGAGCTAGATAATTCTTAGCATGCCTCAGGGTGAAGTAAATATTCTAAAGCATATTACTCAAATTATACACATCTAGCCAGAAGGCCAGCCCAATTCTGCTCAAGCCAATCAAAACTAGAATCTTAATTTTATTGGTAACTAATTAACAAAATCATATAACCATAAGTTGTTTACCATTGTCAGATAAACGCAAGTTTTATTGGTAACGAATTAATAGAATAATGTAACCATAAGGTGTTTACCATTGTTAGATTCAATCAGAGCTACAGAAATCTTAGCATGCCTCAGTGTGAAGTAAACATTGTAAAGTGTATCACTCAGATTATACACATCTATCCAAAAGAACTTACAAGTAAGTGAGGTAGACTGAATTTCACTTTCATTCTCTTCATAATAGGAGTGCCAGGCTCCTGAAAGAAATATGAATATTTATCACAATGTGTTTATTGATTACATTACAAACACTAAGATTTATACATAGATTGAATCAGAGTTTCAATAGTGAAATCTACCGATTATATTTATTTCTTATCTAAGCTTTCTGATTATTGCTAACTATTAACTCTTTCTGGACACTAACAGTTCATAGGCATCACATGAATAGTGGGAGTGATTAATACTCTAACACCTCCCCTTAATCATGACCCAAATGTTAACGTGTCTGTTGGTCTAAGTCTCAACTAGGCTTAGAACGATACATAAAAAAACTTGATAACAAATCTTTCATTTTTTTCTTCTTACTAAAGGGTCAATGCTTTTCTATTTGTTGGTGTTGTTTCATCTTCACCTTTATTTCCATAAGATAGTGGAACCCTTGAACTCTTAATCTCCTCTTTCTTTATCTTGATTTCAGGCTAACATTATTTGCATTCAACATTGCTGCAAGTTCTTGGGACTTATACTTTTCCTTTTCAATTCATTCAAGTTGTATTTATTCTTCCTAGCTCTCAATATTTGCACACTTAAAAGCAATGTTAGATTTATATAAAATATCATAAAAAGAACCATATTGATTATTTTCTTCCTGCTCTTTTAAGAGAGTTTTCCTTCATCTTTCTCTGTTGTCATAGTTGGTTGTTTCATTTCTTCAACCTCTTTAATCAATTTTTTTGTTGCAAACTTGTTATATTGCATTTGATTTGTGTATGGAGGTAGGCATGTCTTCTTACCAAACAATAAATCATCATTAAGATGATTTTCATGCATCAAATTGAACCACTCTTCATGAGATACATAATTCTTATCATATTTGACTTCATACATTTCTACATCACAGAGAGTTTCTTGACTATCACATGCTACTCTATTGTCAGCTACCAAGATACTTTCAGTCTTGATCCTAGTTATGATTCTTTAAGCACAATCACTGTTTTTAACAACAACTTCATCAACTTCGCCTTTCTCAAATGATGGAAACACTAGAATTTTACAACACAGTTGCACTCTTCCACGTCGACTCTAGGCTCCATGAGGGCTTCAAACAAATTTTAATTCGCACAATGACGGGCTCTTTAACCCATCCCACTCTGCTATCTATGCCACACAACACTACTTTCACACAGCTTCTCCCACAACTCCATGCTCCATGCAGCGTTAATAAAAAATTTAGCACGAGGCTCCTCAATGCCAGCTCGACTTCCATGCTCCATTCTGTAAATACTTTGTGATCTAAACCACACAAGCATCACGGTCTTCATAACCCTCACGCACAATGGGTTTCTCAGCAGCGATAGGTAATCAAATGCTCTGCGCTCCAACAACACTCTTCCAACTCAGATTCGAATTCACGTAGACACAACACCTCAACGAGTAAGCTTTCTCTACGATGGATGCTCAATCTTTCTTCCTCCTATGCTAGAGGTCACTCCCTCGCAGGGATTGTATCAATTTTTATTTTACCAGTTGCAGGTGTTAGTTCCTCCTCACAATCCCATTAGACTTATCATCTCCATATAAAAATTATGAGACATGCAATGCCTCTTCAAGCCACACTAGTGTCCTTTACTAGCAATATGGTCCGATCTGCCTTGCAGGACACCATGAGCAACTCAACACACAAGTCCACGAACCACACACATTCCCTTATAGAGTGCACACACACATAACAACGATTATCCTTCAGTGTTGAATCTCGACGCTTTTGATTTCATTACTAGAGGATAACACTTGCATACATATATGCAACAGTAGTTACACACAAACCGACCACAAACGAGCCCTCACGACCCCAGATTAACACACACAACTGCAAACACTTCTCCCGATATGATATGAACAGATTCTCCAATACGCCACAAGTGCTCTGCGTTCCAATCGGTCTGCTGGCTTCTTTGCTGCTATACTTTGGTTCTTCCAATGCTCATACAACCTGCAATAGCAACACTAATGCAATTAGCTCCTGCGATACCATATTAGAGAGTGAAGACATCAAACAACCAACTATGACAACAAAGAAAGATGGAGGAAGGAAATCTCTTTTAAAAGAGAAGAAAGAAAAGAATCAGTATGTTTTTTTTATGATCTTTTATATAAATCTAACATTGCTTTTAAGTGTGAAGATATTGACAATCAGGAAGAAGCAATAAAACTTAAGAAATTGCAACAGACAAGTATAAGTCCCAAGAACTTGCAGCAATGTTGAATGCAAAGAATGTTAGCCCGCAATCAAGATCAAGAAAGAGGAGGTTAAGAGTTCAAGTGTTCCACTATCTTATATCATGATAGAAATATGAAGACTCATCACAATGAGCTTATCGATTTCATTACAAAAACTGAGATTTATATATAGATTGAGTGAGAGTTTCAAAAGTGAAATATACCGACTATATTTATTTACTATCACCGGCTATTAACTACTTCTCAATACTAATAGTTCATAGGCGTCACATGAATAGTGGGAGTAATTAATACTCTAACATCTCCCTCTGCCTTTCCATTGTGTGACGGTAAGATCTTGACCCTTTGTTTCTTTTTTAGGTGACAACAAGGTTTTTTCGGTTTGTCTTAGCTTAGATATAGAGAACGCAAGAATTCAATCAAACCCACTCATTCATAAAAAATATAAAATACAAATTATTTAAACACCCTAATTGAAATTTCTCCGAACTTAATTACCTTAGTTCCATTGGGAATAAGATTCTACAATGCTTTCAGACACTTGTTACGTTGATTCTCTCACCGATGTTGCGCATATTTTTTTAATGGGATATAAAATTTACTAAAAACATATTAAGAAATATAAACGAATATGAAAAAATTTCATTGCATGCATAATGTCTAATGATTTGAGTCCTCAATTAAGTCACATAAACTTGTGGGTAAGTACTTTGAAGATTTGTTGCAGAGACTATTTGAGCATGAGGTTTCCCATCTGTGTTAATTGTTGTTCCAATCGTTAAAGAAAATGTGAGTTCTATGAACGTCATCATTGAGGAGTTTTTGCTCATTGACACATAATTGATACTTCCTCTATTGTTGGCACCACGTTCACCTTCGCTTGATCAGCCATTAATTGTTACTGCGGAGTAAAACCAACCTAGATCCATCTTAACTCTAGATCTATCAAGCATCGAGAGGGATGAAATATCTGAAGGTTCAAACCACTTTTTTTAGTGCAAAACTTGAGGAAAGGTTTTCACCTCGAGAGATTTGATCCCTCTCGGCACTTGATAGATTCGGAGTTAAGATAGATCTAGGTTGGTTTCAGTGGTTTGCGGCCAAGGAAAATCTATCGAAGATATGAAAATTTTATCAATAATATGTAAATATATCTAATATTAATATAATCATTTTAAATATGCTAAATGTGTCTAAGATTAACCTCGTCATTTTAATTTTAAATTTTCTTAGTTACCCCATTTTGTTGAGATGATAAATATTGTTAATAACTTTAATGATAAAAAAATATGAAATACAAATTTTGAATGCAAAGTGACAATAATAGTGTTGAATGATAGAAAATGTGAGTAATAAGAATGTTGTCAATTACAAACAGTGTTCATTGTGATCAATCTCAAACTATTTTCTTCTACTATTCTTATTGTCACCCTTGTTAGATTTTTCATCTTTTCATCTCGTAAACCATTTAAATATTTAGCTTGATGTGTTGTAGTAAACATCATACCTTGTCTCTCTTGTTCTCCAATATTAATAGGTTGAATTACTATAACACAAAAATCAATGTACATTGTGAATAATTTTTTGTGCTTACATAGAAATCAATGCACATTGTTAATCCAATCACTTTAAAATTAATGTACCGTCATACATCAATTACATCAAATCAGAAATCAACATCTACACTGAAATTAATGCATCTAATGAAATCAATCAAATAAGATTAGAAAACAACTTCTACACTGAAATCAATGCATCTAATGCAAACAATCAAATAGGATTAGAAATCAAAATTTACACTCAAATCAATGCATCTAGTTCATGTAATGAAATAGGATTAGAAAGCAACATCTACATTGAAATCAATGCATTTAGTGCAAGCAATCAAATAGGATCAAAAATCACCATCTACACTGAAATCAATGCATTTAGTGCAAGCAATCAAATAACATTAGAAATCGTCTACACTTAAATCAATGCATCTAGTGCAATCAATCTAAATTATAATTAAAAAAGAACATATACATTGAAATCAATGCAACTAGTGCAAGCAATCAAATAGGATTAGAAATTACCATCTACACTGAAATCAATGCATTAAATTAGCACAAGCAATCAAATAGGATTATAAATCATCTACATTGAAATCAATGCATCTAGTGTAAGAAATAAAATATCATTAGAAATCAATATCTACACTAAATTCAATGCATCTAGTGAAAAAAATCAAATAGGATTAGAAATCAACATCTAGACTGGAATCAATGTCTCTAGTGCAAGCAATTAAATAGGATTACAAATCACCATCTACACTAAAATCAATGCATCTAGTGAATGCAATCAAATGGGATTAGAAATCACCATCTACACCAAAATCAGTGCATCTAGTGGAAGAAATATTCTTCCCTCTCTCCCCCCCTCTATATATATCTATATATCCCTCCACCTCTCCTTGTTTGTCTCTTTATATCAACCCCTCCCCCTTCCCTTCCCCTTCTAAAATGAACACACTCTCCCACACCATATCTATCAATATCTATGCCCCTCTCTCCCTCTCCCCATCTCTCTCTTCTTCCTTCTCTTCACCTTCCATCTATATCTCTATCTTCCCCTTCTCTCCCTCTTCCCCGTTTCTATCTATCTTTCCTCTTGATGTCCTCTCTCCCTCTCTCTCCATCTTCCTTATCACTCCCTCTCTCTCTCCACCTTTCTCTCTCTATGTCTTTCTTATTACCTCCCTTTCTCTCCCCCCTACAACTCCATATCGATTTCCCTCCTCTCTCCAATCTCTTAGATCCTCTCTCTTCCTTCCTCTCCCACATCTCTCTCTCTATCTCTCTCAAACTTTGTTACTATATCCCTCCATCTTTCCTTCTCTCCCCCCTTCTCTCCATATCTCCTTCTTTGTCTCTTTATCTCACCTCTAAACATACACACTCTCTCTCCTTATCTCCACTGTCACTCCCTCTCTCTCTCCACTTCTCACTCTCTATGTATTTCTTCTTCCCTCCCTCTCTCCCCCTCCAAATCCGTCTCTCTATCTCTCCCTCTATCTTCCTCTCTCTCGAGTCCTCTCTCTCTCTCTCTCTCTCCTCCAATCCTCTCAGTATCTTCATCCCCCTCTTCTTCTCTCTCCCCCTCCATCTTTGTGTCTAGCTCTCCCTCTCCTACCCTTCTCTACCTCTCTCACTCCTCTCCCTCTCTCTCTCTTCATTTATCCTCTCCCCTCTCCTTCAGTTTATCTTCATCTCTCCCTTGTCACTCCCCATCTCTCCACCTCTATCACTCTGTCTTTGTTCTTCCCTCTCATATATATCTAGAGTTAATATATATCATGATATATTAATATATATTATAATATAACAAATTTAATATTGTATAAATCTAAAGTTATTAAATTTAATAATATTAATATTATAATATATTAATATGAATATTATATTTAATAATAATAATTTGATATTAGTAAAAAGTTAATAATGTTTTTTTTCATAGTATTGCTAATAATTGGCCCATAATACTTATTAATAACAATTTGGCGTGATCTAGTGAAAATATTGTTCAGAATGGAGTTTACAAATCTAAATATTATGTTATTTCCTGTGATAATATTGCTTTTGCATCTTTCAGCCAGAAGTTGTGTTGCTGCTGGAAAAATGGGTGCATGTTACATTTTCATTCACAGTTTTGGAGATTCTTTCGCAGATTCAGCGATTTTGTTAATGGGAGCAGTTGCTGGTGGAAGTAATCTGAGCCAACTAAATTTTGCCAATTTTCCTTACGGCTAAACATATTTTGGAAAAGAAATACGTCGATACTCTGATGGGCGATTGATCATTGATTACATCGGTATGTAGTTCAAACCTTCTTAAATTAATTGGGCTTATTAGTTTTTATATGTTCTTTTCTATTAAATTGCATTTTCATTTGGTAAAATTTTGTTTGGCAGCACAAGCTCTCGGTCTGCCATTCTTATAACTGTATCTAACGATAACAAATACTTCAAAATTCTCCAGCACGGGTGTTAATTTCGTAGTGGTTGGAGTCACAAGACCCTGATTTCTTCGAAGGGAGGAATTTAGAGCCGCTTTTGACTATGTTTTCACTGGACACTCAAGATTAAGTCGTTTCTAATGAAAAGACCCAAGATATGTGAAAAATACAGAGGTATTGCGGCTTCTTTCTCTGGTATTATGATTTCTCGTCTCCAAATAATTTGTTTCAATTGCATTTGCTCCGATACTTTACTTTTATCAAATTAATTTTTCTACCCATTAATAATCTTATTTTCATGGTATGTTCGAAGGTTTGATTCTTATTGGTTATCATATTTTGAAAAATTATTTTAATTTGGATTATAAATCATATATTTTAATATTAATTTTTAACAAGAATGTTTTAGTTTTATTTATTTTGACTAATACTATTTAATTATGTATATTGCCAAATAACATGTAAATTAGGTCTATATGAATGTTATATCAATTAGATTGTATATGTAATTTGAACAAGTCTTATCAAAGTTATTACTTAATTGAATTACAATATTTTGTTTTTCTTTTGGAAAAATACAAATTGTCAAAATAAATACAATTATGTTTAATAAAACAATTCCATAAAATAATCATTTTCTTGTTACTTACATATATAAAAAATATATATTAAACTTCTCCATTTTATATTATTTTCTTGTTCCATATATAAATGCAAAATATATATTAAACTTCTCCATATTATATTAATATCAGTTTAAATATTTCATAGTATGTTTTATATGTATCATGCTAGGAGTTTCGATATGAAAATTGTGTACTAATATAATCCTTAATTTTAATGGTAGAGACTAAGCTTCACTAAAAAACTTCTTTTCTTTGGGATTTAAAGTTATAATTTAGAGGAAATACATGTTATTAATTATGATTCTTTCAAGGTTACTTTATTATGGTTTACAATTGAGTTATCGTTCATTATGATATTTCAGGTTGGAATGGCTATTTATTGTAGTTGGAAATTGAATAGTCAATATCACTCTTTATTTTGATATGAAATGTTGAAAGTGTTCTTTTTTTTTATATATATACATGAGTTGTTATTGTGGTTGGTGGTTGAGCCATGTTTCATTTTTATATTCCATGTAAAAAAATTGTTGAAAGAGATTAGTCTTCTTTAATGTATACACTAGTTGTTATTTTCATTGATGGTTGAGCAACACTCCATTGATATTCCATGGAAGAGAGGACAAATGAGAAAGTTGAAAGAGATTATTGGTGTTTAATGTGTTCATTTCCATGTTTTAAAGGAACTTGGACAAAATTTAGACCTGTTGGCAATGGCCTCTTCATTGGGAACGTACTTTGGGCTAATGGTCTAATGAACTGAGCTTACCCTTGAGTAATTATTAATAACTAGTAGATCCATATTAAATTGAATCTATCAACCATTTAGAAGAATAAAATCCCAATAGTGTAATTTTTTCCTCAAGATTTTTAATTAAACTAAAGTATTCACCTCAGAGGACATATCCCTCTCCACTTCTTCTGCTAGAGGAAGTGTCCTAAATTCTTTCAAGAGGAAGAATATCAACCTCGCATAGATGGTTTAAGGCTAACCACCAACAAAAGGCATGCTCATGGGCATCTATGTCTCTGACTACAACTCTGAATTTGGAATGATAGGTTGTGGCTCAGCCTCACTTGAACTTCTATGTCTCTGGCTACAACTCTCAATCTGGAATGGCAGGTTGTGGCTCAAGCTCACTTGAACTTCAGTGTCTCTGGCTACAGCTCTCAATATGGAACGACAGGTTGTGACTCAAGCTTGCTTGATGTGGCTTTGAAGCTTGTAGATGACCATCATTTTCCCCCCTATCAGATACAAGGTGAGATGATGGCGAAAACTCAATTGCAAGATTGTTCAATATTCTAGAACAATTTCTGACATATCACTTAAACATATTCTTGGTTTTTTATGCCCATTGCCAAGAAGCAATCCATCCAAGATGAATCTTTGCTCTTGGAGGAGGCTTGTTTTCTGAAGAATTTGTGTGAATAATGGGTGTGCCAACCGCATTTCATGTGTGGGTGAAGATTGAAACACTAATATTTCATATGGCCAACTTGATCACAATGTTTCCATTTTACAATCTGTTTTTGTTTTCACAGAAGAGGAACATAATCTAGAACAGCTAAAGGTGAGCTATCATGAAGAAAGTTGGCACTGTGAAATTTGATGGGCTTGGAGTATTCTGGAATATGAAAAGACACCTCCTTGTCATATCCAAGGCTTGTTATGTGCTTGTTATGGAGAAGCTCTTCCCAAGGTTTGATGACGGGCTTGGGAAGTGCAGGCTAGGTTTTTCTTTTGCATTCACATCTGCTCTGATAGTGGGCTCAGTGATCTGAATAGTTTCTTGTTACTAATGGGAGTTTTTCTCAATGTTCTAAACAAAAACAAGTTCAAAATGACAACTCTTGTGTTGAAGCTCATCTCGTTGTAGCTCTGAATCAAGCTGCAAAAATTCAATCTTGTCTAATGTATTTTGTAGATAGGTTTTAATATTAAAAAGATTTTCCTTGTTGATGTTTACTATCTCATAACCAGTGGAATGTATTAGAGCATTCAATACTTCAAAAACCGATCACAACTATGAACACACTTTATAAAAACACATTAAATCACTCCATATGTTCTAACACTTTAAAAATAGGAACTCACCGTAATCACTTTCCATATTTCCATGTTGACTTCATGTTGTGAACCATCCAAGCTATACCCACTTATAAAATTGATGCCCACTTCATATATTATATTCCCATTATATATCGATCACATATGGCTTAACAAAAAAATTATTTCAAATGATTTGGAATGAAGTCATTGCTTAATTCTTGCACCAGGGATACTGATCAGGAGATCATGTCCAAGTTTTAAAAAATGCTCAAAAATGAAAGTGATCAGAAATGGTTGCAATTTGAATGACTAGAAAGGTCTCGTCACTACGATTATGGTGCCATGAACAGTTCTCAAAACTGAGTTTGTATGCAGAAGTTATTGAGGTTCGAAAATGCCAGGTAAACTCCAAAAAAGGACTATTTGACTTGGTTTGACTTTAGACATTTTAGCCAATATATATATATATATATATATATATATATATATATTATTATGGTTTGAAGTCATTTTGATGTAATTGTGGAAGCCAATAGCAGGGTGCCACATGCCCTGCCTAGAGGCTGCCATGTGGCCCCAAACTCAGAGGCAAAAGGTCAAAAAAGTTGGTTGAAGCCCGACACCATGGGAAGTGCTGCACGAGGGCTCGGGTCGCCACTTCACGTAGTCTTGTTTAGCTCAGATCGAACGACGGGTCACTATGTACGTAGACTTGTTCAGATCGAGTTGGATAGCAGAGTTTTGTCAACCAAAAAATGTGGCATTGCGGGGGTTCGAACACAGGCCTCCTTCCCATGAGCACATAGGCCCGACCTCTTAGGTTGTGCGTTAGTCCTTACAAACCATTGGATGCCACATATATTTTAACCAAGATTTAAATTCGAGCATATTTTTAAATGGCTAGCCATGTTCATAGAACCATGGTGCAGTGACCAAGGGGCACGACAAAGACTTATCTGACCAACGCTTAGCTCTAAATGCGCATGTGAACGCGCAAACAAATCTACTCACCAACATTAAATGCCTCTGCCAATCTAGTGAGATTTCCGCCAATTCTTATCTGTCCACCAATTTTGGGAGTTTATCTGGAGTCCCTCCAGTTTTGGAGGAGGATTTTAGGGGACATTGGGAAAAAATCTTGTTGAGGCCATAACTCCCTCATTATTGAACCAACTTGGGTGCAAAAATAGTCAGTTTAGAATATCTCATACCTTATAAACTCAATGGAGTATGTTGCAGATCCATCAGACAGATTCTAAGCAAGTTTATACTTCAATGAAGTTCAAGGGGCCACCAGGGCCACCAGGGCCACCAGGAGGAAAAAACAGTTTGAGGCCTAGCTAGGGGAGCTAGAGGCCTTATCTAGAGATCCAATAGTCAAAATTTTATATTTAAGATGTTATGAATCTGATGAGAGGGTTTTCAAAGCCTGTAGATAACTATAGAAAGCCAAAAATATTTAGTAAAGTTCCAGGGGCCATTAGTGCCAGCTTTTTCTAGCAGTAGTGCGGGGCTTACCTAGAGCATCTAAAGACCATATGCAGTGAACCAGTGATCATTATTGACTGTAAAAAGAATTATGAATCTCTTGGTAGAGGTTTTAGAAATTTTTGAGGACTTCTAGAGGTCGAAAACCCAACAGGGAAGTTTTCAGTGACCATAATGCCAGGGGGTGCCAACAGTGTTCGAGGCGAAACCGGAGCAGCCGGAGGCCAGTTTTGATGAATGAATTGTATATATTGCCTAATTAATACATTTTGGAACCAATGAAAGTGGTTTTAGAACATTTTATAACTTCTAGAGCTCGAGAAGCTGATATGAAGTTTTGGGAAACCTTGGGCAAACTGTGCAGGATAGCCTAGTTTGGGGATGTAGTGCTCGATTTGAGAAATTTATTAGTTGATATTTGGTGTTTGCTGTGTGATGGATATAGCAGGAGTGGTTTAAATGAAATAAACAGAATTCTGAAGGAGTTTGTGCCATGTAGAAGCTCAGGGTAGCTCAGAGAACTGAGAGAAGGAATCATGTCAAAGGGATCCTAAAGCTATTTGTGGAGTTTTTCCAGCCATGAGAGGGATGTAGATGTTATTCTCAGCCCTTTGGATCAGTTTATTATCAATTGGAGTTAAGTGTGCAACTTGTGAAAGAAACCTTACAATAATCCCAAAGAGCCGAGTCAAGATGACAAAGCTCAAAGGAGACATATCCCACGAGATTCGGGTGAACTCCTAGATTAATTTTGTTGTTGTGTTTAAATGTTTTATTGCTGCATTATGTTATTTTTATACATGTTAAATTTCAGCAAGAAAAAATGAACTTAAGACACATAAATAGTTAAAAATCATACACCACTTTCAAGCATAAATTCCGCAAATTGTCAAGTACAAGCTAGATCATTTAATTGTTAAACTGAGTGGGAGGTTCTTGAAATACATAACAAGTTATCTAGACCATTTTCAGATCAGGTTGGTATCATAGCAGTTGGTTGCTTGATTGGAAAAAGTAATCTATTTCTTGTATAGCTTGAAAGGTGTTTAAACAGTGTAAAAGATTGATTGTTTTATTGTTTGCAAACTGACTGTTGTTTGAGTTTGTTGGAGGTTTAGGGATAGCTACTGGTTAGCTAAGTCTTGGAGAGGACAAAAGGGAAGAAAGGGCTGAAGGCATCTTGCTTACCCTGAAGGACGTCAAGATCACCCTTGGAACACAAACCCTCTTGACGGTTGTTTGTTAAGAGGCTATTAGATTTTGTTTGTTGTTTGGCTGCTTGAATAAGAGTTAAAGAGTTTGTCTCTATGGGCATTTGGTTTAAAAAAATATTTGTCAGTTGTTTTGAAATATTTGTGAACTTTTTTGAAGTTACTTTTGTTCATTGACATCATAATGACAAATTCTACAAGTGAGGTTTCTTCCTTCACAAGGTTCTTCGATGAGGATATGAAGCGTGACTTTATTATATTGAAGGACATGGTGCAGATTCTGTTTGAATATAGAAGAGAAAGAACTAAACTTCGTGAGAAATTGTTTTCCATGAAGGAAGAGAAGGAACAAATTCTTCAAATATTGCATGATATGGAGATGTAGCTCCATCAAGCCCAAGAGGCTTTGACCATGAACATGCATGAGGAAGAGGTAATCCACTCTAATTTGTATTTAGTTTCCTCTTTAGAAAGATGTGTTGGTTTAGGCAAGCATGCACAAGGCATGCTTGATCCTATTTTGGTTGGGGAACAACTCAAGAATCTTGGTGTTGGTTATGTGAAATTTGATGGCGAAGACTCCAAAACCATGAAATCATGTGAGTCAACTTCAAAGAGAACTTTTGTTCTAATTTCTACGATGAAAATTTGTCAAATTTGTTTCCAAGACAATTTCCATTGCTTTAAGCGTTTGTTGCAGCAGGAAGATGGTAGACATGCAGCTTATGGCAAGCATGCGAGTTCAGACAGTTTTCAAGACAAGAATGATGATGTTAGTCTGCAAATGAAAGAAAGAGCCTCTACTAGTTCATCTCCTCATGAAGGCAAAAAAGATGAACATGCAAAGCAGCACAAGAGGTATAAATATTCCCATTATCAATTTGATTGTGTTTCTGCAAGGCATGATAATTTTTCATGCTTAAATGGAAGAAAGATTTTTTGTACATATTGTGGTCGATTTAACCATGATGTTTTGAGATGTTGGGTGAGGAAGAAAGCATATAGGAAGCAAATGAGGCAAAGGAAACTTTCAAAGAAGGTGCATAATATTTGCACATATTTCTAGAAGAGGGGACATGTTGTTTCCCATTGTTGGACTTTGCATCCAACTAGTCATCCCAAGCACATGCAGCAAAAGGACAGAAAGACTGGGAAAGGTGGAACTAAGGATTCCATTTTTGATGTGAAAACAGAAGTTTCACATGAAGAAGAGTTGCAGCAGCAAAAGTTGCCATGGAAGTGGCTTGGTAAGAAGTGGATGGACTTCTTAACACAACAAGACATACTCCTTTGTACATATGCAAATTTCGGTTGTATGTTGTAATATCTCATTTGTTTGAGCCACCTTGGATCATTGATCAAGGCAGTGATGTTCAGTTTCCTTCTGCAAATTTCTTGCCAGAAGTTTCTGAGTGAGTGCAAGAAAGACAGTTCTAGACAGGAGGACAAGCGCATCCAGGAAGAGAAGTGTCAATTTCTTTCTAGTTGTCGTTCAAAATCACTATTCATGGAAGGAAAGTGTTTGGAGGCTGAAGAGAAGAGGGTGTTATACTCTCATCTACTGTACTGATCAGTATATCAATATTTTGGGGTCTAAAATATTCCCAGTGGGGAGGTGTGATAAGGAGATCATGTCCAAGTTTTAAAAAATGCTCAAAAATGAAAGTGATCAGAAATGGTTGCAATTTGAACGAACAAAAATTTCTTGTCCCTGTGATTCTGGCGCCTTGAATGGTTCTTAAAACCGAGGTCATATGCAGACGTTATTGAGGTTTGAAAACGCCCAATAAACTCCAAAAAAGGATTATTTGACTTGGTTTGACTTTAGACATTTTAGCAAAAAAAAATTATTATGGTTTGAAGTCATTTTGATGTGTTAAACACCATGTTGAAGCACACACATGGTGTATGAGAAGAATAAACACACACAAGAGACTCAACACACAATGAAAGATAAGTGTGAGGCTTTCTTATTTTCCATTATACAAAGATGTACATTTATAGTACAATGGTGTGAATCTTGGTTTCACATTCCAAGGTCACTTGGACTCCATTGTGACTTTTCGCATTCCACACCTACCCATGGAGGATTAGGTGTTCCAACATTCCCCCCCTTAATCCGAAAGGGTATGTGTGAGTCCAAGAAGAGAGTTGTAATACAAATCTGCAAAGTATACATGGCAACACTTGGGCTGAATCAACTCTCTGAAATGTTGGAAAAAAGAGGTGGTTTTAGGATGACCACAAACACTGGAACGCAAAACTTGTTGCAGTTCCCGGAACTCTTCCATAACTGGCAAGAAGCTGAAAGCTTCTGCTAGAGGAATTGTCCCTCATAAAAAAGGGAGACCTTCAACCTAAAAGAAGGGAGGTCTACTACCTGTGATGGTTTTAGGATTACTAACAACTCTGGAATGCTTGAAGCATTTCCTGGAACTCAACCAAAGCTGGCAAGAAGCTGAAGGCTGCTAAGCTGAAGGCTTCTGCTAGAGGAAGTGTTCCTCATATATGAAAGGGAGACCTTCGACCTAAAATAAGGGAGGTCTACTACCTGTGGTGGTTTTAGGTTGTCCACCAACCAAAGATGATGGTTTTAGGTTATCCACCAACCGAAGGCATGCTCATGGGCATTCGTGTCTCTGGCTACATCTCTGAATCTAGAATGACGAATTGTGGCTCAGGCTCGCTTGAACTGCTGGCTACAACTCTGAACATGGAATGAGAGATTGTGGCTCAGGCTCGCTTGATCTGTCGTCGAAGCTTGTACATGACCACCATTTTCCCCCCTGTCAGGGACAAGGTGAGATGATGGCGAGAACTCAACTGCAAGTTTACTCAATATTCTTGAACATGTTCTGACATGCGACTTAAACATCTTCTTGGCTGTTGATGCCCATTGCCAAGAAGCGATCCATCCAAGATGAATCTTGGTTCTTGCAGGAGGCTTGTTTCTGAAGCATCTGTCTGAAGAATGGGTGTGCCGACCATAGTGCTTGCATGGATGAAGATCAAAACAATGATCTTTCATATGGCCAACTCGATCACAGTGTTGGCATTTTCCAATTTGCTGTTGTTGTTGTGGAAGCGGAGCAGGATCTAGAACAACTGCAGGTGAACTGTCATACAGGAATCCGACACTCTGAAATATGATGGGATTGGTGTAGTCTGGAATATGAAAGGACACATCCTTGTCATATCCAAGACTAGTTCTGTGCTTGTTGTGGACAAGCTCTTCCCAAGGTCTGATGATGGGCTTGAGAAGTGTAGGCTGAGCTGCTGCATCTGCATGTACATCTGCTCTAGTACAAGGAACTGAATGTGGATCAGCTGCAACTTTATCTTCTTTCTTCTGATGAGAGTCCTTCACAATATTCTGAACAGAAACAGGTTCAAAATGGTGACTCTTTTGTTGAAGTTCATCTTGTTGGAGCTGAGATTCCAACTACAAAAACTCAATCTTTTCTTGTGCATTTTGCAAACAACTTTGAATGTTACAAAGAGCATGCTTGCTCATTTTTATCATGTCATCAACATTGGAATGAATGAGGTTTTTCAACAACTCTAATGCCTCATTGATTTTAGCCATTTCAACAACTTAGGCTCAAAAAATGAAAGGGTGTCGGCTTCAACCGAAAATGCACCCGTTTACAATGTGATGCAACAAGCAATACAAATGACTCAAAAGAATTTCCAACTATGGAAATCTCAAAGTACAAAAGCTGCTCCTCAAATGATGGAGGGCAATCAACAATTTTTCAACAACTTCAAGTACTGATTGTGAACTATGAAGAAGCAATACATGTCAATATAATAGAATATATCCGTAAAATATGTGTGTATGAAAACACTATGCAAGAATCCTTTAAGGCAAACATGTTTCTTCAAAGAGTTGTTTTTATGATGGAAAACTTGTCTTCAAATGTCAATTTTCCGTAAAATCACCCTTATGCCACAAATCACACAAATGTCAAATCTGAAATTCTTCTATGTAATTATTCACTCCATCTCCTCATGTCATTTCTTCTGTCTTATATTCTCTCTTTCCTCTTCTCTCTCTCGCCGTTTTTTTTTTAATTAAAAAGTAAATTAATGGGAATGAATTAGAAATAAATAAAAGGTCGACTCTTGCAAAAAGTTGTGGAGGGAGGAAATTTTAATTTAAAAGGAGGGGGAGTTATTATATGAAATGGGAGGCGGATATTAAAAAATTAAAAATATAAAAATCGATTTTAAAAAAGCAAGGGCAGTATTGTATATGTGTTGGGGGTGAGCGGTATTAATTATATGGGGAGGGCGGTATTATAACATGGAGGGCAGTATTATAAAAATTAATGCAGAAATAATAAAGGAGGAATGGTCGAGTAGAGGAAGGGGCGCAGGTGATATTGATCGGAGAGGAGGCGGTAGCGTAAGGCGGAGAGGTGAGTTGTATGGGAGGTGAGAGGGGAAGCTTGTGAGCGTAGTGAACGCTGTAGTGAGGGGTCGGGGTTAGTCTCTATGATATATAAGCAGTGGTAAGCCCGAGGGTGAGGGATGTTTGGAGCATATGCGTGAGGGATGTTTCCGAGCGAGGGAGTATAGCAAATGTGGTGAGGAAGGGATGGCTATGCCGTGGGGTGTAAGGCAGTTGGGAGCAGAGGCGTGCGTAGATTATACGTAGGGAGCGTTGGCTATAGGGGAAGAGATGGTGGTAGGGGGAGCGTAGAGTTGAGAGGGGGGTGGTTGAGCGCTGTAGGGGAGAGTCGATAGGCGATAGGGAGTGCATATGGAGTATGGGGTAGGGTAGGAGCAGGTCGTTGAGAAGGAGTAGGTCGCGCAGGAGAGGTGGGCAGGGAGTAAGAAGCAGGAGGGCTAAGAGCGGGTTTAGGGGGCATGTTAAGGAGGCAGGCGCGTGGATGTTGGAGGGAGGTCTGAGCGTATGCCGGAGCTCGTGGGACGAGGGAAGGGTAGAGGGGCCCAAAGGCCGAGGGCTCGGAGCTCAAAAAAAAAATATATATTTTTTATTTAAGTCGAGTGCGTTGGGTTAAGCGATGAGGAGAGGAGTGATAAGGGTGTGGGAGCGTGGTGGGATGAGAGGGCCGAGAGGCTGAGTGTTGCAGAATTTTATTTTTTATTTTTTTATTTTTTTATTTTTTTATTTTAATATAACAGTAGAGAGAGATTCCACTTAAAACTGCTGGTAATAATTGCATAAATGAGGGCAATAGTACAAATTTCAAGTACTGAAATGCAACAGCAGATTGCCAATAAAACCCAGAAATTTTCCAATAGCCCAGCAGCAGAAAATATTTTCCAGCAGTAAAAAAACTCAGGATTGCAGAAACTTTCAATGGAAAAAATCAGAAATTTTACTTGAAAACCAAAAACTTTTCTTCAAAACCCCACTTTGAACAGTATTCCAGCAGCTCTTCAAAAGCAGAATTAAAGGCAGAAAATGCAGAGAAAAGATCAGAATTTAGAAAACCTTCAGATGTGCTTCTTCAACACCACTGCTACTCTTGTTCAAAGTCAATTTCCGAATGCGGAAAAATGTCTCTTTCTGACAATCTACGGAAGTCTTTTAAGTATGAAAATTTTTGCGGATAATACCGAAGACCATAAACACAAAGATAGCTCCCTCAATTTGGAGCGGGGGCTAGCAATTGCCGTATACGATGCCATGTTAAACACCATGTTAAGCACACACATGGTGTATAGAGAAGAATAAACAAACACACCACAAGAGACTCAACACACAATGAAGGATAAGCGTGAGGCTTTCTTATTTTCCGTATACATCATGTACATTTATAGTACAATGGTGTAACTCTTGGTTTCACATTCCAAGGTCACTTGGACTCAGTGGTATTTCGCATTCCACACCTACCCATGGAGGATTAGGTGTTTCAACATGATATAATTGTGGAAGCCAATAGCAGGGTGCCACATGGCCTATCTGGAGGCTGCCATGTGGCCCCAAACTCAAAGGCAAAAGGTAAAAAAAATTGGTTTAAGCCCGACACTATGGGCAGTGCTGCATGAGGGCTCAGGTCACCTTTTCACGTAGACTCGTTAAGCTCAGGTCGGATAATGGGTCACTTTGCATGTAGAATTTTTCATCTCGGGTTGGATAGCGGAGTTTTGTCCACCAAAAAATGTGGCATTGCGGGGGTTCGAACACGATCCTCCTGCCCACGAGCACACAGGCCCGACCGCTCGGGTTGTGCGTTAGTCCTTATAAACCATTGGATGCCACATATATTTGAACCAAAATTTAAATTAGGGTGGATTTTTAAAGAGCTAGCCCCATTCATAGAACCATGGTGCAGTGACCAAGGGGCGCAGCAAAGACTTATCCACCCAACGGTTAGTAGTTAGCACTAAATGCACATGTGAACACGCTAACAAATCTACCTGCTAGAATTAAATGCCTTCGCCAATCTAGCGCGGTTTCCGCCAATTCTTATCTGTCCACCAATTTTGGGAGTTTAACTGGAGTCCCTCTAGTTTTGGAGGAGGATTTTGGGGGACAATGGGCAAAAATCTTGTTGAGGCCATAACTCCCTCATTATTGAACCAAATTGGGTGAAAAAATAGTCAATTTAAAATATCTCAGACCTTCTTAACTGAATGGATTATGCTGCATTTCCATCAAAGAGATTCTAAGCAATTTTTTGCTTCAATGAAGTTCCAGGGGCCACTAGGAGGTAAAATCAGTTTGAGGCCTAGCCAGGGGAGCCAGAGGCCTTATCCAGAGATACAATAGTCAAAATTGGATATTTTAGATGTTATAAATCCTATGAGATGGTTTTTAGAGCCTGTAGATAACTTTAGAAAGATGAAAAGCTTCAATAAAGTTCCAGGGACCATTACTGCCAACTTTTGCCAGCAGTGGTGCAAGGCCTAGCCAGAGCAGCTAGAGACCATATGCAGCGAAACAGTAGTCATGACTATAAAAATAATTATGAATCTAATGGAAAAGGTTTTAGAAATTTTTGAGGTCTTCTAGATGTCGAAATCCCAGTAGAGAAGTTTTCAGTGACCCTAGTGCTATGGGGTGCTGATAGGTGTTGGAGGCTAAACTGAAGCAGCCGAAGGCCATTTTTGATGAATGAATAGTCTATTTTGAATAATTGAGACATTTTGGAAACAATGAAAGTGGTTTAAGAACATTTTTAGAACTTATAGAGCTCGAGAAGCTGATGTGAAGTTTTGGGCAGCCTTGGGAAAACCATGGAGGATAGCCTAGTTTGGGGATGCAGTGCTTGATTTGAGAAATTTATCAGTTGATATTTGGTTTCTGATGTGTGATGGACACATCAGGAGTGGTTTCAATGATAGAAACATAATTCTAAAATATTTTTTTTCCATGTAGAAGCTCAGAGTAGCTCAAAGCACTGAAAGAAGGAATCGTGTCAAAGGGAGCCTTAAGCTGTTTGCAGAGTTTGGAAAGCCATGAGAGGGATATAGATGGTATTATTAGCCCTTTAGATCAGTTTAGTATAATACAGATTTCCCTCCTCTTGTGATAAGAGATAACGATAACCATGATGATTATTTTAAATGTTACCGTGATAATCATGGTGATTCTTTTAAATATTATAGTATTCTTGTGGCCAAAGGTAAAACGTATCTATTCCCTTTCTTATCACGCATGGGAGTTATGGATAGATGGATGTGCATTGGTAATCATAATGCAATTTACTTTATGCATGTAAGATTTAGATGGATAAACATCTTTCATAGCCATACATATTCTTAGATAAATAAATGTATTTTTGTAATTGTGCATTTTTAATCAATCCCAATGTGGTGTCAAGGTGTCAATAAAGAAGCATGCCTTGATACTCTATATGCATTTTATTCGTGCGCATGAAAATATGTTAAAGCATAACTAGTGAATATTTATTATTTGAATTTGATAAATATTTTATATAACCATGATGGAAAAGTTGCTGACAATAGTAGTTGCAATAATGAAATGTGACTTATGCAAATAATGAATTAATCGCATGTAACCCATCCATTATACAACAACTGAAAATGCATTGTAGTTAACACTACCGTAGGAAATGAACTAATGGTTCTTGCAGAGTGAAGGATCGTTAAACACGAGATAATTCCCTATTGGAAACAACCAGGCCACAAAAACATAGTGCTCTAGGAATTGTGGGGTAAAGTGTTTTGATAACATTATTGATGTAATGGCTTATAGCTAGTTATTAAAGATGATATATTTCTGTAATATTTTTACTAATGGATAATGGATGAACTCCCTTGCTTCCATTGAGTGATGGGTGAACACCCTCACAAAATGTTTAATAAAATAAGCATTTGTTGTTTTTTCCCTTCGATATTTCCAAGGTATATTAGTGTCCATTTATGTGTTCTCCTATTTTTTTTATTTTGATGGTATTGCTATGTTGCATGACACTGACACTTACATGATCGAATATGTGATTAACTAGCCTAATTAAATGAACAATGATAATGATGCAAGGTTAAAACAATAATTTTTATGTAACATGTTGCAACAATGGTTGTTAAGTTATGTGACTTGTTATTCCAATGCTAAATTTATTTTATGTAATGTCGGCGATTTTATGTAATGGTCAGTTAAGGAATTTGAAATAAATAATTGGGAATATCATGTACTAGTAAATCCAATAATTTTTTTCTAATCCTATGTATTTCCACACAAGGTTTATCGGGGGATGTTACAAGTCGTATTAGATTCAGGTTGCAATATTGGTGCCTTTTGGGTTTTGTAAGTACGCGAAGTAGAGTTATGATGCTAATGGATATAGGTTCAAGTATGACATTAATGAAAGTTGCATAACAATGTATGTTGTAGAATGTATTTGATATGAGATGCATGATGGTGTTAATAACCACATTGAAGAATGATAAGCGTAATGTCTATTTTATATAATAATTGTTCTCATGGCATTTGAGCCTTTATGTGGATAAAAGACAATAATAAATTATGTTTCATTGTTTGTAGATAAATCATGAACAAATTTGAATACTTAAGTTGTAATTATTGATAGTGTGGATTAACTACCAACCTTTGTATGCATACTATTATGATAATTTTTAATGGTGGATTTAAAAAAAAAACAGAGTTACAATGCACTGCTTAAAAGCAAAGAATAAATGCATGTATTGTTTTGTGTGGTAGTGAAATAATTTAAAAAGATGGGGGTTGTCCTTGAAGAGGAAAATAAAAAATTTAAAAGACATTGAAAGAACCCCTTTGAATGTTGAAGATAAAAAATTCATAGTCAACTCAATTTATCGACCGAGAGTTTTTAGAACTCTCGTCTGAGATATTTTCAATGTTTCACGCGAGAGTTAGATTGGGCTTGACTGGAGTGAAACTACTCTCGGACAAGAGTTTTAAAACTCTTGGCCTAAATTTTTTTTAACTCTCATCCGAGAGTTTAAACTATTAAGCTAGTAACATTAATTGACATTGTAATTCAGATGAAATTATTTAATTTACACCTGCATCCTAGCCATTTTATTGGATACCTTTTCTATCAATTTTTCAATAAAATTAAAATTTGTCTTCATTATATCATGCCATTAGAGGAACACTAGGAAAAATGACTTCTGAGTCACAACTAGAATAGTGTTGTTAAAAAAAAAACACATCTGTACCATATATATATAATTTGTGTTATGAGTATACAAACCATTAAAACATCTTCTATAACTACAAAGGAGGAGGGCTAATTGGAATTTGGTTTTAATTGTGTGCACATAATTGATGCATCTCTGTTTTCCATTGTACATTCATGTTATGATCTATTTCCTTTACGTGCTTCAATTAAATTAAGACCACTGTATTTTCAATATTTTGGTGTAGCGTAATAACTTCTTGTTTACACACTATCATCTTAAATTAGGAAAGTGTGTACATTCAATCATAAATTCAACTCATAATTGAAAAATTCTAATTTTATGGTTGGAACTTGATGCACACTATAATCTTAAATGCGGTGAATCGTTGGTTTTACCAAGAATTCTCTTACCTCACGTTCAATCACACAACTCAAAATTAGAATTGCAGAGAGTCTCAACACTGGTTCACCAATACAACACATGCATGATGAATTATTGTTACATCACGTTCAATCATTGTACAATTCAAATTAGAATTGTAAAATATTCAATTTGACGGTGGGTCGATACCTCTCGCAATATTTCTACACAAACGACATCAGATATAACACCTTTTGGTCAATGGTCTCAGACACGTTATATAACTCTCACTCGAGAGTTTTCCTTGGGTGCATTTCTCACACACAAACTCTTGGCCGAGAGTTTGTAAAAGTTTTGGGAGGGAGTTTACCTGCACGGTTAAATTTAACCTGTGATGGTTTAAACTCGCAGTCAATAGTTTAACATTTATTTCTTGATATTTTATTAAATGTCTAGCCCGAGACATTGTCTTGCTCGAGTGTTTCTGGTCAATGAAAAACCCATAAAATTCTGCAGTTTTTAGAAACCTGCATCTTTGGAGGGGTGGAACATCTACAAAAACAGAATTTTATCTTTTAGACCTAGTACCATTAGATTCATCTTTGAATATAGCTTCTAATGATGTGATATTTGTGGAGTTTCATTGGTCTGAAAATTGGAGTGAATGAAAATCCAATAACTTTAAAATGGAAACACCAAAAAAATCAAGAAAAATCATATTTCAATTCCTCTCCCTGTCTTCTTCAAAAGGGTATTCTCAATTTTATTATTGATGATCACATTGAAATGAAAATGTAGGGCTCATAAAATATACTGAAACATCACCATTTTTTTTGTCTTTGTCCATCTCAAAAAATAATAAAAAATAGTGATTTAATCTGAAAATTACCAAAAAATGGTCATTGCAGTAGCGCAGTCTATTTATATTATGATGATATGGTTTATTTCCAAAAAATGAATAACCATCCCTAAAAAAAGTTAGGGTTCAAAAAGTGACTAATTATGTTTGCCTGAAAATTTCAAGTATATGCAGTTAGTAAACAACAAATTTACCCCTCTATATGTCAATATTTGAAAAAAGAAAAATCTAAGTATGGAGGTAAGACAATTCTCTACAAATCTTGTTTTTATGTCAAAGCGTAATTTGGATTGAAAATATGAGTTTAGTGGAGTTGAAGTTGAAAAAAAATAGAAAATTACAATTTTCAACGAAAAAAGAGAGAAAAGTGTTTCCAAGCTTTGCATTGTTTGTAGCTAAATCATGAACAAATTTGAATACTTACGTTGTAATTATTGATAGTGTGGATTAACTACCAACCTTTTTATGCATACCATTATGATAATTCTTAATTGTGGGTTTTAAACAAAAAAAATCAGAGTTAAAATGCACTGCTTATAAGAAAAGAATAAATGCATATATTGTTTTTTGTGGTAGTGAAAGAATGTAAGAAGCTGGGGGTTTTCCTTGAAGAGGAAAATAAAAAATTTTAAAAGACATTGAAAGAACCCCCTTGAATGTTGAAGATAAACAATGAGTCAAGTGGTAGGTCTTGACTATAATGGCTAATTTTTGATTGTGTCTTGTCATGGATTTTGATTGAGTTTATGATGGTTGGTAGCATTGAGTATTTAGTATATTGCACTACCTTTCATGAATTAGTATTTCATAACATCATTGTGGGTGATTTCCATAATAATAAATTGTATGTGAGGTCTTGAAAAAATAATAAACTTATCCTCAAAGTTATATTTCAATTTGATTTTTGACTAAAGATTATGAAGGGTTTTTAAAAATGTGGTAGTTCATTTCCATTTTAATTGTCTAATGGTGATAACGCGGGGTTGAATGTGGGTTTTATTGGATTTTTACCATAATTTTTATTGACACTCAAGTACTAGTGATGAATTATTGTTATTATTTGATTACAAATTTGTATAGGATTTTATACGTAAGAATATTATATACAAGAAACTGTGATGACTTTGGAAGTGGTTTCTTGTTTAAAAATGCATGCATATGACTGTAAATTATTGAATGTTAAAAATAACTTAGATGATAATAAAAATAGTGTCTTTAAAGTGACCGATTTAATATAAATGTGTTGTTATTTCCATAATAAAAATAGAAAGGGTTGTGGCTTTGCATATGAACATGCATAAATGATAATTGGTAGGATGACGAAAACCAAGATTATTCAATAGTTTAATAAATTATTTAATGTGTGAGATAAAATAGATTATGTATGTTCTACCATCTTAATGATAGAAATAGTGGTAATCAGATGTTATTGATTACACTGCTTGCTCAAACTTGATAGCTATACAAGTTGATGATTCAATGATGATGTTAGTCGGTATGCATCATACATCTAACAAGCATGTTAAATTCATCCTTTAGAAATTCATCGATTTTTTGTGAATATTGTGGTGACACTACATATTATACCTAGTCAGTTAAGTCCACTATGTTGTTGAAATATGGTGTCTTCATTATCATTTTTAAACAAAAAATGGATGGAATTTTGAATCTATTATCATTACTAATTTATTTAACCAAGAAAAGTGTCTGATTGACTACAATTTAGTGATGTTGCATAATGAATGGTGATTAGACTCATATGTGTAAAATGAAATGTCATTTTTTATAACTATGGTGAATTTCAATGATTAAGGAAAGACACTTCCAAGGTAAATAGTGTGATGGACCAAGTGTGGGCATTGTCAAGGAACTGTCAGAGATGTGAATTTGGCTCAATCTAGTTAGTGGAAACTAGTTCTCATTGGTTGGGAGGAGAATTCATTTTCCCACTATGGTTTTCATGGCAGACTTAGTTAACTAACCAAATAAGTGACATGTTAGAATTAATTTTATGTATGTTGTGTAAAAAAATTGTGTACACCCTAATAAGAAAAGATCTTAATGCTTGGGAAGGAACTAATGGAAGTGTAGTTCCTATATTGTATTACTAGTCTTATGGATTTCTTTAGCGAGGGGATAAAAAAGTATGCACTTTGTGTAATTATGACTACTTTGATCATTTCAATTATTGGAAATTTTTATGCTCTCTGAGTACTTGTATATGTATTGTGATTAAAATATCACATGACATTGCATATATAATTGATAGTTGAAATGTTGTGACTAAAAATAATATGAATGTGATTGAAAGATATTTTTTCAATTTTTTGGTCACACGCCACAGAGTGCTTTCCATAGCGGCTAATAAACCACCCTAGATACTTATTTTCGAGTTGATAAACCACTCTTAGAGTGATTTCCACTGCTGATAAACCACCTAAAATCATTGTGTGAAGTGGCCATGATTTATGAGATTATTGACAAGTAATAATAAGTTGGTGTAAACACTTTGTTTTGTTTTTATTAAATTCAATAATGGCTAACTGATTAAAAGAAAAAAATGAACTTTTTTTAGCAATTAATATTTGTGATTAATAATTAAACATTATTAATTTTACTTGTTGATATTTCCTAAACTAAAAATCCTTCATTTTGAAGGGGAAGGACTCCCTTTTTGGTTGTTCTGGTTGCAGATATATCATGACTTGAGATAAATGTCATGGTTGATAGATAATTTAAAATCAAAATTTCAAAAGATAAAATTAATATGAATGAGACTACAAAGTTTGAATGGGAGATTAAAACTAGGAAAACATGTAATTCTGACTAAAATAAGAAAGGATGAGGACCAAGGACAATGTTATATTGAAGGCGGGGAGTATGTAATATCCCTAAAACCACATATTCAAATGTGAAATTCATGAAAATTTTATTAGTTTAGTGTGATTTGAATAGATTCCACCAAGGATTAGTTACAAAATTGACTATAACACTTGTGAAACTAAAATACATACAAATTATACACAATTCAATAGATATAATAACCAAACCAAATCTCTTCACTGAGTCTTTTTGCTACATTTTGTGGCATAATTATGGGATTTTCTCCCTGTAGTTGATGATGTCACTGACCAATTTGAAAATGTTATTATCTAGTCTTTCCAAGTTGATCTCTTCCATTTAAATGCAAGGAAGACAGTGAACATGATTTCACATTTTATTGTAATGAATACAGTCCCTTGCTTGATTGGACGGTAGCGAGGGTCTTGGTTTGTAGACGAGTTTTTCGAGTGGATTGTAATGAGGTCATTAGTGACCAGATTTCACTTAAATGTATTCTTTATACCTTTAGCGTGAATTCTATCATGTTGGCCTGCAAGTCACCAAAGCGTCCAAATTCACTAGGTTGAGAGAAAGTCATTCACCAGCATAAAAGTGTACGTTGAAGGGAAGGTGGTGTACGCCGCAGTGAAGATAAAGATGCCCATAAGGTTAGTAAAACATATTTGTCTCGAGGTATGTGTTACTTATATTAAAGTTTTGGGAAAAACTTTTCATGCATTCTCGTGTGCAAAAGATAAGGAGTGTTCTTGTGCTCAAAGATAATAACTTCTATGCTAGTTTCTTTTAGAAAAATAATATATATTTGGATGCACAAAAAGAATAGCTATGGTGTTATATTTCTTGAAAATAAATATGTTTTTATATTCATGAAAGAAATATCTATTGTGTTATATTTCTTAAAAATAAATAACTGTGTATATGCATAAAACAAATAAACATTGTGCTAGATTTATTCAAAAGAAATATTTGATTATATGTACAAAAATAATAGCTATTATGTTATATTTATTGAAAATAAATATGTGTTTATATACACGAAATAATAGCTATTGTGTTGTATTTTTTGGAAAAGAAATATGTATTTGCATGGATGAAAAGAATAGCTAATGTGTTAGCTTTCTTGAAAAGAAATATGTGTTTATATGCATACAAATAATAGCTATTTTGTAAGATTTCTTGAAAAAAAATGTGTATTTTCATGTATGAAAATAATAGCTATTTTATTAGTCTTATTGAAAAGAATATGTGTTTGCATGCACAAACATAATAGCTATTGTGCTTGTTTTCTTTAAAAAAAATGGGTATTTGTGGTGGTATTTATTTTGGGAAAGAATTTTCTCTTGTATGAAGAAATAGTAGTTGTGGTCATTATACTTCGGAAGGATTTCCCTCCTCTTGTGCAAAGAGATAGTGATAATTGTGGCAATTCTGTTAAATATTAGTATGGTAATCATGGTGATTATTTTAAATATTATCGTATTCTTGTGAGAAGACGTAAGTTTTATTTGTTTCCTTTCTTATAATTTATGGGAAGTATGGATAGATGTACTTGCCTTCGTAATATTTATGCAATCTACTGTATGCATGTGAGGTTTAAATGCATAGACATGTGTCATATCCATACACATGCTTAGATAAACAACCATGTTTTTGTAATTGTGCGATTTTAACTAATACAAGTGTGGTGTCAATAAATAAGCGTGTCTCGATACTCTATATGCATTTTATTCATGCACATGAAAATATGTTAAACCATAACTAGGAAATATTTATTATTTGGGTTTAATAACTATTTTATATAATCATGATGGAAAAGATGTTGACAACATTAATTGCAGGAAATAAATGTGACTTATGTGAAGAATGAATTAATTGTGTCTAACCCATCCCTTATACAACAACCAAAAATGGATTATAGTTAACACTATGGCAGGAAATGAGTTAATGATTCATGTTGAGTAAGGGATCATTAAACGCGAAATAATCCACTGCTGGAAACAACTAGGAAACAATGATAAAATGCTTGAGGAATTGTGGGGTAAAGTTTTTTGATAACATGATTAATGTAATGAATTTTAGCTAGTTATTAAAGATGATATTTCTTTGTAATATTTTTAACAATGGATAAGGGATGAACTCGCTTTTTTCCATTGAGTGAGGGGTGAATACCTTCATGAAACGTTTAATAAAATAATTATTTTTTGGTTTTTCCCTTAAGGGTTTCCAGGGTATATCCATGCCAATTTGTGTGTTTTATTATTTTTTCATTTCGATGATATTAATACCTTGCATGACGTTGACACTTACATCATCAAATATGTCATTAACTAACCTAATTAAATTAAAAATGATAATGATGCAAGGTTATAACATGAACCTTTATGTAACATGTTGCAGCAATGGTTGTTACGTTATGCGACTTGTTATTCCAATTCTAAAGTTACTTTATGTAATTACGGTGATTTTATCTAATGTCCAGTTAATGAATATGGAATAATTCATTGGTAATATTACATGCTATGTATTTTCTAATCCTATGTATTTTCACATGAGGTTTATCGAAGATGTTACACTTTCGCACTCGAATCTATCGTTCATATCACTTGACTTCACTAATGATTCACAGTCGAAATCACCATCGGAAGCTTCACTATCTCCATTAATCGTGGTTGTATGATTTATTTGACTCACCATAAGTTTTATCTGAAGAATATATTTCCTCTATACAAAATGTGAGATCTTTCTTCTCCCTCATAGAAAATATCGAGGAATTCTATGAACTGACAAAAAAAACCCTCCTACTAAAATCACTTTGCCTCTTCCAGAATAAAATTTGATCTACAATGGGAGAAAAAGAATCCCTTGGATCTCAATCCATGCACCAAACCTGGGTGAAAATCTATAGACCCACTTCCACGTAACAAATTGCACCAAACCTGGTGGAAAATTGTTGGACCGAGTCACTCACAAAAGTGCAGAAAATCTGTAATGCTTCAAGAAAGTTATTATTTCACTTAAGAAAATTTAAGAAAGAGTAAGAAAATTCAATAAATTGGAAAATGATATCTCAAAAAAAATCTAAAAAAAAAGATTTATTAATATAAAATATTAAAATAAATTTATATTTAAATAATGTAAAATAAACCATAAATTATTTTTTATAACTCTAACAATTAGTAAACATGTTAAATTTATATTAATGGTAATATTTACCTAATATGTTAAATTTATATTAATTTTAATATTTACATAATTTATATAAAATTATAAGAGTAATGAGTTGGTTTTGGAAACATTCACATATTTTAAGATGTACATTCACTCATCATTGATCGGTATTATCTGAGTGCAAAAGAAATTATAGTATTATTTTAATAATTCATAAATTTAAAGTTTTATTTATAGAAATATCGCTCTAATACCATGTAGAAAATCTACCCAACGGGATTCAATCCAATCTTGTGATGTACTAAAACAAGATACTAAATCCTTCTACAATATTTGTGGAATACAAAACATGATCACTCAATCACATGCAAGTAATAGAAAGAAGTAAATAAATCACACAACACAAGATGTTCTTGGGGAAAGAAACTTCTCAAAGCCCCTCTATCTATATTTATGTATTAAGTCAAGGAATCATGAAAAAATACAATGCTTAATCTCTCATGATATTATCGAGCACTCGACCTACATTCTCACAATGATCTAGGCAAAATTGGTCTAGTACTTAGTCAATTCTCAGCCTTCCTTCAGCCTACCTTTCTCACTTAATTCCTAGGGAATTAGCTCCCTATTAAATAGGAAAAATAACATTTCTCGATTGTGCAATACATCATGGAATCCCAACGACTCTATAATTGCACATGGGAAATTTTCTATAAATACAACTTACAGTTATGTTCCCTTTAACCTCTGTCTCAACTAGGTCTTCCTCATAACTGACATGTATACATCTATTTATAGTGAAATATCAGTTAACTAATTGATCACTCATTGTGAATTAAATCTAATTTAATTAACTAGACCTCTCACTATCTCATCTCTAAGTTAGAACTAGTTAAATTGATTATAACTCAATAAGTTGAGTTAACTCACTCATACCACACACCCACTGATGCATCAACTGAAATTGGACCCCATAAATATTAGAATCCCTCTACATGCCTCATCTTAGACCCTATACTCGAATGTCTTGATCTAACTCATTCATCATGAATTAGTTAACAGATACAAGTTGTTATGAGATGAAATTACAATTTATCATCCAATTTATTTAAGGGAAAAATAAACTAGATGCTTCACATTACATGGCCAAAATTATGGTGCATCGAAAATTCCACAGTCCCGGTGCGTCAAGATTCTACGGCCTTTGTGGGTGCATTTTTTGTCCTTTCTCGTTGTCAATTTCACTGTTTCTTGTTGCAAAATTCAACATTATTTAGTTCAAAGACATGGTGTTTTTGAGTATCTAGGACCTTTTTATTTTTTGGATGCATTTATGTCATTTAACTTTGCTTCCTTTAATCAACCTATTATTGTCATTCTATCCTCAAAAACATTCTATTCTATGTTTTTGTTTTCTAAATTCTCAAATAAATTTGATAGATATAATAGGAAAATTCTAAAATAATATAGCACTTTTTATCAACAGTGTTCACCTTATTCCAAAATCGCTTGCCACAGGCTACCATAGATATTATTTTCCATTCCCATGATTATTACTGGTTATTTATGGATGCCATGCATCATTAGAGATGAAAATCCATAATGTATAAAACTAGCACAACCATATTTACTAATGTGGTTGATATACGCCGAAAGACGTATATGAAATACATTTACAACCACATTTAATAATGTGGTTGGTGTATGCCAATAGGCTTATATCTACCACAACAATAATTATTAAGTATATAATTTAAATTTTTCTGCTAAAGATTGACCATTTATGATTATTAATAATTTTATAAATAATAATCACCAAATATATATGATTATTATATTAATAGTATATTATGTATTAATATAATATTATATTAATATATTAACAATTATATTTGGAATTATAACGTAATTAACATGTAATATAATATTTATTTAGTTCTCATAAATATCTCAATTATTAATAAATATTATAAAAAAAATTATATTATATTAATAATATTAACTATATAATAATAATAAAATATTATTATTATTATTATTATATTACATTAATATTATAATAATATATTATATTATTAATACAATATTATAATAACAATATTAATTATATATTACATTGAAATATAATATAATATAATTATAGTATAATTATTATAATTATAAATAGAAATATATATTATTAATAATAAATAATTAATATTAAAATTATAATTATAATATTAATTTACATTTATTACCTTGGGTTTAAAATGCTAATCCATTGGGTTTTTATTATGAATAGCATTATACCCTAGGAATATGAACCTTTATATTAATAAACCCAATCAATTGATATTATAAACCTAAGAAAATAATGAACCCAAGGGATTAATATTATAAACCCTTAGAATATGAACCCTTATATTTCACCTTAGGAATATGAACTCTTATATTAATAAACCCAATGTATTGATATTATAAACCAAAGGGAATAATGAACCCAAAAGATTAATACTAAAAAGCTAGAGAATTTAAATCCAAGGGAATAATATTATAAACCATATGTATATGAACCCTAAGATAAATATTATAAACCCTAAAATAAACATGATTGACCATGGTTTACCATGGTTGATTTTCATATTGAGAAAATATTTGTCACAATGTGGTTTAATAATATATTTATAATATTATTCCCTTGGCTTTATTATTACCTTAGGTTTATAATATCAATATGTTGTCTTTATTAATATAAGGGTTCATATTCCTATGGTATAATAATGATTCATACTAAAATTGAAGGGATTATAAACTCAAGGGAATAATATTAAACCCAATGGATTAATATTTTAAATCGAAGGTATATAATCCCTAAGATAAATATTATAAACCCTGAAATAGTCATGGCTGACCATGGTTGGGACTGATTTGTATTGAACCTAAGGATTAATATTATAAAATCTATGAATATTATTAAACTCTAGGAATATGAACCCTTATATTAATAAACCCAAGGGATTGATATTGTAAACCCAAATAAATAATAAACCAAAGGGATTAATACTAAAAACCCAAGGGATTATAAGCCCTAAGGGACTAATAAACAAAAAGGATTAATACTAAAAACCCAAGGGATTATAAACCCAAGAGAATAATATTAAAACAAAGGGATAAATATTATAAACCAAAGGTATATAAAACCCAAGATAAATATCATAAACCATAAAATAAACATGGTTTACGATGGTTGATTTTCATTTTGAGACAATCCTTGTCATAATGCGACATAGGACGATGGGAGACAATGTTTGACCATTACTGATTTCCATATCGATACAATATTCATCACAATCTCACATTGGATCATGGAAACCCTATGAATAATATTATACCCTAATAATAAGAACCCTTAGATTAATAAGCCTAAGGGATTGATATTATAAACCCAAGGGACTAATAAACCAAAAGGATTAATACTAAAAACCCAAGGGATTATAAAACCAAGGGAATAATATTAAACCCAAAGGATAAATATTATAAACCCAAAGTATATAAATCCAAAGATAAATATTATAAATCGTAAAATAAACATGGTTTACCATGGTTTATCATGGCGACGATGAGTAAATTTTTGTCTAATGTAACCTTGCAACAATTAATGTCAGATTGATTTGCGCATTGTTCCAAAATAAAAATTATAAACCGTAAAATAAACCTAGTTGACGATGGTTTACCATTTTTTATTTTCATATTGAGACAATCCTCGTCACAATGTGATGTAGGACTATGGGTGACCATGTTCAAACATTGTTGATTTCCATATTGACACATTTTTTTCACAATGCCACGTTGGATTGTGCAAAGCTTATGAATAATATTATACCCTAAGACTAAGAACACTTAGATTAATAAACCCAAGGGACTAATAAACCAAAAGGATTAATACTAAAAAGCCAAGGGATTATAAACCCAAGATAATAATATTAAACCCAAGGAATAAATATTATAAACCCAAGGTATATAAACCCTAACATAAATATTATAATATGTAAAACATATATGGTTTACCATGGTTGATTTTTATATTGAGACAATCTTTGTCCCAATGTAAAGTAAGATGATGGATGACATTGTTTGACAATTATTGATTGCCATATTGCCACAATATTTATCACAAAGCGACATTGGGCCATGGAAACTCTATGAATAATATTATACCCAAAGAATCATAACCCTTATGTTAATAAACCCAATGGATTGACATTATTATCCTAAGGGAATAATAAACCAAAAGGATTAATACTAAAAAACCTAAGATAAATATTATAAACTCTGAAATAAATGTGGTTTACCATGTTTTACTATTGTTGATTTGCATATTAAGACAATCCTTGTCACAATGTGGCGTAAGACGATGACCAACCATGTTTGACCAGTATTGATTTCCATATCGACACAATATTTTTCACAATGCAACGTTGGACCATGGAAAGCCGATGACTAATATTATACCCTGGGAATAAGAACCCTTATATTAATAAACCCAAGGGATTGACTTTATAAACCCAAGGGATTAATAAATCAAAATGATTAATACTAAAAATACAAGCGATTATAAACCCAAGAGAATAATATTAAACCCAAGGGGTAAATATTATAAAACCAATGTATATAAACCCAAGGAACTAATAAATTGAAAGGATTATCACTAAAAACCCAAGGGATTATAAACCCAAGGGAATAATATTAAAAGTTTGAAGGGATAAATATTATAAACCCAAGGTATATAAACCCCAAGATAAATATTATAAACCCTAAAATATATATGGTTAAACATTTTTTATTTTCATGTTGAAACAATCCTTATCTCAATGCAACGTAGCATGATGGGCGACCATGTTTGACCATTATTGATTGTCATATCAACACAATATTTTTCACAATGAAATGTTGGACTCTGGAAGCCCAATCAATAATATTATACCCTAGGAATAAGAATCCTTAGGTCAATAAACCTAGTTTATTGGGATTATAAACCTAAGGGATTAATAAACAAAACGGATTAATACTAAATACCCAACGGATTTTAAACCCAATGGAATAATGTTAAACTGAAATGATAAATATTTTAAACAGAGGTATATAAACTGTAAGTTAAATATTATAAACCATAAAATAAACATGGTTGACCATGATTTACCATGGTTGAATTTCAAATTGAGAGAATCTGTGTCACAATGCAGCGTAGGGTGATGATCAACCATGTGTTGACCATTATTGATTTCCATATCGAGACAATATTTGTCACAATGCGACATTGGACTGTCGAAAAATATCACTAATATTATACCCTGGGAATAAGAACCCTTAGATTAATAAACCCAAGGGATTGAAATTATAAAAACAAAGGATTAATAATAAAAACCAAGGGATTATAAACCCAAGGGAATAATATTAAACCCAAGGGATAAATATTATAAACCCAAGGTATATAAACCCCAATATAAATGTTATAAGCCCTAAAATAAAAATGGTTCACCATGATTTACCATGGTTTATTTTTATATTGAGATAATCCTTTTCACAATGCGGTGTAGGATGATGACCAAGCATGTTTGACCATTATTGATTGCCACATCAACACAATATTTGTCAAAATGTGACATTGGACCACAATTGAACAAGGTCGATTTTCATATTGGCATAATCTTTGTCACCATGCGATGTTGGACCATGATTTACCATGATTGATTTCACACAACACGAGTGACCATGGTTGATAATGGTTGGCCAAGATTTACCATGGATAATGAAGATTGATCGTTGTTGACCATGGTTGATATTGAACCCTAATATCAAACTAAATATTATAAACCATAACATCATAACCCAAATATTCTATAATTCGTAAGATTAATATTATAAATCGGAAGATAAATATATTGGAACCTAGGATTATAAACCCTTGCATTAGTATTGTAAACCCAAGGGATTAATATCATAAATGCTTCTGATTAATAAACCTTATGAATAATAATATAAACTCGAAAATTATAAACCTTAATATTATAAACTCTAAACCGATTATTAAAAACATCATAAACACTAAATCCTAAACCTAATAGTATAAGCCACAATAGTAACCCTAATTTATTCAAAATTTTCATGTGACATTCATTAAATTGCAGTGTAATGCATAAATAATAATATAATAAACTCAATATTATAAACCCTCATGTTAAACCTAATATTTTAATTTCTTATTCTCACACCGAATACATTTTGATGCAATGTAACATTGCGAAAATCATTGTTATGTTGATTGTTATATTGAAACAATGTTTGTCACAATACAACGTTGCTCATATTTCTATACCATTTCATAATCACGATATTAAACACTAATATTAAATTGAATATTATAAACCCTAAAATCATAAATAGAATATTATAAACCATAAGATTATAAACCTAAGTTAAATATGTTAAACCTAAGATTATAAATCCTAACATTAGTATTATAAACCCAATGGCTTAATATTAATAAACATGAAGGATTAATATTATAAACCTTTGTGATTAATAAACACAAGGTATTAATATTATAAATCCAAGGCATTAATATTAAAAACTTAGGGGGATTAATATTATAAACCCTTGGGATTAATATTATATGTGCTTAGGGTTAATATGATAAACCCAATCCCAGATGCGGGTGAAGAGGGAAGCATTTAATGCGATGGGACTTGGGTGCGGCACAGTGTGGAGACACCTACCCACCCAAGTCACGGCTGGAGAGTGGAATTTAAGAAATGCTTCCAACGTTTCTACTGCATTTACTTCTGGCATTGTTTGTGATCCTACCTCCATTCCCCTATGCGATTCTGCATGCGCCTCAATTCTTCGGCCTTCGGCTCTCATCAATGAGTGATTAATGTTGGGCGTTCTTCGATGTAATCTCATTCGGATTAATAACATGGAGAATTGCTCTAGTTTCTTAGACGCTCCTCATCCAATGAATTGTAGATGTTCTCTGGCTGCTGGGCTCCCCAGTGTGCGCACTGTGACTGGAAGAAGAAGCCCGCTAAGCTGCTACTTATACCTTGGTCATAATCTGCACTTCTCGCATTCTGTCCTTTGTCTGTCTACCTCGGTCTCTTTGAATTTTCACTTTCCTCAAGCCTCTGTCACTCCTACTCCTCCGCCTCTTCTCGTGCCCTCTGCAAAGACTAAGCCAATGCCTCGCCTTCACCAACGGATGCGGTGTCGCAGGGGTAGCACCAAAATCCAACCCCTGCGCACTCCTTCCAGCTCCACCTCCGAATCGTCTTCTCATTCTAGTGACTATTTCTTGGGCCACTATCCCAACACCAGAAGTGGGAGAGATCGTATTCATAGAACTGGCCACCGTTTGAGCTCCTCGGATCCTCCAATTCCCACCGATCCGCCTTTTCCCATGCCTCATATGGCCCATTTCTCATTCAATTTCTCTCTAAACCACCCTTGAGTCATTGCCTCAATTACTGTCATTTTCCATGAAGAGCCCCAGGCGGCAGAACAGAGCACTGGTCCACTAGGTCAGAGTAAATTAGTAGCCCAAACTTCGGGCCATCAGGCGGGGTCGATGCACACACAGGCCGAGGAGGCACATGGAGATCCATGGAAAGCGAGTGGGATTCATGACATGGAGATGGCGCAAGGAGATCCAGGACCTTCCAGGCTGGTTATTGCTTCGATCATGGACCTGTTAAAGAAATATGGAGACATGGGTGCACTCTGGTGCCGAATCGTGGAAGAACCACCTGATGAGCAACTTCTCTTTTATTGTCTGGTTTTTGTGCCTTGCGGCCCATTATATCGGGCTTGCTTTTTATTATTTTGATGTGTAGGATTATAGTTCTATTTTTGAATGATGTAATCGAAGTAACCTTCAAAAGCATCATCCAATGGTACCCCTGCGAGGGCAGTGCACAGTTTGAAAATTGTTCAAGGCTGGTTTCCCTCTACGAGGGCAGTCTTTTTTTCTGAATTTTTTGTCAAGATTTCCACAAGTTGGGCAAAGACTTGGCTTCGGCCATGATGTAAATTATTTCCTCTATTAGTAGATTAACCTAACTTCGAAAACAAAAATATGATAAACCCAAGTGATTAAACTCTTGGGTTTATAATATTAGTCAAATAGGAAAGATGTTTTTGTTAATATTTAATATTTATAATATTGAATATTAAATATTGTTTAACTATCAATATTATTAATATTGATGTTACAACTTAATGTTATTAATAATTTTAACATTACTATGTTAATAACATTAAATGTTAATACATTTTTAAAATTATTATGATTAATAATTTTCTTAACATTATTTTTTAAACATGATTTATATTGTACTAATAACATTATTAATTTTTTAATAATATCACTAATAATATTATTTTTAATATTAATATTATTTTTATTGTTATTTTCTTTTCTAAGTTAGTTTAAATCTATTAAAAAAGGGGGAAAAAATATTTTACATCTTGGCTGAAGCCATGTATTTGCCCAGAAGAGTGGCTTAATCAGCAAAATAAACATAAAAAAGACCACCCACTAGAGGAAACTGGTCTTGTTCAGTCCTCGGTCTACTGTGCTCCCCACACAAGGGTAATAGCCATGGATTCCACTTAGTTTTACACCTATGATAGACTGAAAGGAAAAAAATACTGGATGACAAAACATCAGAATCAAATTCAATCCGAGCAGGTTCGGACTCATAGCACAAAAACCAAACGTACTTGGAATAATTAATCATCATGTGGAGGAGGAGGTTCTTCAATGACGAGGCATCTGTAAGCCTCCAAGTCGTCGTCCTCCCTTGGCTGGTTTGCAGTGGAGGAAAGCACACATCCACAAGGAACCTGCTCCTTCTCACGCCCACCACGAACCTTCTCCTCCTCACTTGGAGGCTTTCCTTTGTCCCTGTTCACCAAACTTTGTTGATTTTTCGTGTCCTGAGCCGCCACAGAGGTTGGCCTTTCCTGACGCCTGCTAGTCTCTCCCCCTTGGAAATCCACAGTGAAAACCACCGAGATGGAGGAAATTATGTGGGGGCGATTCAGGGAGGAGTTGAAGAAGAATTGGGCAGTCTGGGGCTAGTTTTTAGCATGAGTGATGGGGTTGGCGGAATTTGGAGAACTCAGACAGAGGCCGGTGTCATGGAGTCAGCCCCTCCCACTTCGCGTATTCGGGTATCTTCTAGAGAAATATTCAGAGGAATGAGAAGAGGACTCAGAATTGGACATGGAGGGGGAACGTTGGGGTTGTCTTCTTGTGCTACCCCTGTGACATCTCATGCGTTGAAGGAGCCATGACATGGTGATGGGGTCAGCGGTAGGCGAAAGAGGAGTCGGAGGAACAGAGATGGGAGAGAGTGGAGTGATGAGAATTTCCAAATTGACAGAGGTTAAAGTGCAGAGGCCAGAGCAAGAAAGGTGCAAAACCTCTCCAAAATCAATACAACAATTCAGATGGCTTCATTTTCTAGTGGTCGTGTGGTAACCAGGGAGCCCAACATATGGAGAGAAAAGACTATGCAGAGGAGGAGGAGCGCTTGAGGTTCATGTGCCTTCCTCCATCTTTAAAACCTGAAAAATGATACCTCGAAGCTCTCCCTGCGTTAAATTCTCATAAATGTGAGTAGAGAGAGGGTGCAGTAAGACCCATACGGAGACGCGAGCAGGAATAATGGTCGGATCTCGACCTCCGCCAAGAGTAAATGTTTCAGTTATGAGGGCGTATCAAAAAGGGTGATCACGCCTGGCATTAGCTTGGGTGGGCAAGTGTCTCCTCCACTTGCCGAACCCAAGTCCCATCACAATGTTAAGCCGATGATACACCCGCATCCGGGAAATTTTATTGTTATTATTAATCATCATATTTATTTATATTTTTTAAGAGATATTATTTATTTAATTATGATAATAAGTATTACAAACTTATAAAAAACATACTATGAACTATTTATAAACTAATTTAAAAGTCTAACAATAATATTATAAACCCAAGCCATTAATATTATAAATATTTGCAATTAATATTATATGCTTAACGAATTAACATTATAAACACAAGGTGTTAATCCCTTCACTTTATAATTTTAATTCCAAAAATCTGTAATATTAATCTAATAGGTAATGCCTTTTGCTAATATTTAATATTTAATATTTATAATATTAAATATTAAATACATATTTTTTAAGTGTCCATATTATTAATATTAATGTTACAATTTAAACAATATTAATAATTTATTGTTATTATTAATAACATTAAATGCTATTAATTTCAAACAAATATTATAATTAATAACATTAATAATATTTTAAATAATAAGTCTATACGAATGAACTCATTATTTATTTTTTTCTTTTATTAAGGATGTTATTAATAATCACATCAAATTATTAAATGTTACTAATTAATCATAATTAGTAATATATTTAATATAATTACCATATTATTATTAATTATTAATGATGAAGATGATGATTAAAGTCCACTAAGACCAAAGCATCTAATTATTAAATGTTACTAATTAATCATAATTAATAATAGATTTCAGAATTACCTTATTATTATTAATTATTAACGATGATGATGATGATGATTAACGTCCACTAAGACCAATGATGTCTATCTCACCTCAAGAAAAGAAAATTAATCTACTTGCTCCAAGATCCTTATAGTTGGGTGGCTTAATAAGTCCAGAATGGCTTAATAAGTTCAGAAAAAGAAAATTAATCTACTTGCTCCAAGATCATTATAGTTGGCTGGCTTAATAAGTCTAGAATGGTCTAAAAGGAAGTGTTTTTCATCTTCCACCTTCTTAGTAGATCTAAACTTACATAAATACTTACATTAATAATTATTAAACCACTTTTTTCAACCATGCGATTTGATATAGTATATCCAAAACAGAATGAAATGTTTTTCATCTTCCACCATCTTAATAAATCAAAACCTACATAAATCCTTACATTAATAATTATTAAACCACTTTGGTCATCCATACCATTTGATATAGTATATCCAAACCACAATATATGTTGATAACTTAATATTTGTTTATAACCCTATTATATCAGGTTAATGGCATCACAAACATTGTTTTTTAAACATTATTAATGTTATATCAATAGCTTTATTAATAACATGTTTTTCAATATTAATTTAAATGTTATTATTATTATTAATTATATTTATTAATATTAAATTTTTAATAATTTACATTAATAACAGTGTTAATAATTCTTATTTCAATATAACCATTGAAAATATTATATAAAAGTATATTAATTAATATTATTTTTTAATAAAAAATAATTAGAATAAACAATATATTTATTAAAATTTAATATCAAATTTTAAAATAAATAATTATATTTAATAAAACTTAAATGCAAAAATCAATATTATTTTTCAATGTAATATTAAAAATGAAATTTAATATTACTTCCTAAAATTCAATATCAAAATTTAGTATTGCATTATTATAAACTAATTATTTGTGATTGAGTCACGTATAGTTATATAGCATATTTTTGTGGGACATGGCTAAAGCCTATTTGTCATCGCTCTTGATGCATACATTCTTTACTAGTTTATGCTATGTTGAAATTGATGGATTTCTCATTGTCCATCATTATTTATTAAATCTCAAAAAACAAATAACCCATCATTCTTGGTAATTTAATTTCTTTATGTTTAAATAATTTAATTTCTTATTATATAAATAAACATGTGAAACATTTAGATTTAATATTAATACTAAATATTATATTATTATAAACTTAAGTGTTTGTGATTGAGTCACTATATCTTTATATAACATATTTAAATATATCTTATTTATTAAAATTTTAATATAAAATTTCTTAAAAAAATAATAATAATATATTATTAAAATTTAATATGTAAATTTAAAATAAAATAATTATATTTATTTTGAATATTTTTTAATCAAAATAAATTTTCAAATCAAAACATTCAAACATTAAAAGGAAACTCATCCAAACTTAGTATCTAATATTAAAACCCAAAATCTAATATTATAATATTATATTAATAATATATTCATTTCCCAAGTGATAAAGAGGATTTAACCATAATCGAAGGTTTACATAAAGCTGCATGAGAGTTTTACATTATTATTTCATATTCAACATAAGATATATATATAAAATAAAACAAATTTATTTCAAAGTTAATTAATGAAGAGTGAAGGAGGCACAACGGATGTTGAAGAAGTAAAATATAGTGATTAAAAATAAATGATATCTAACATATTTAAACTAATTTTTGTACTAATGCTTAAAAAAAACTACTTATATTAAATTTGATACTGAAATTTAATATAATATATTATATTATATTAACAAAGAGTAAACTTAATATTATATAAATTATATTAATATTTAAAATCTAAAATCTAAAAATATTATTAAAAATTAAAATTATTAATTTATGTTATAAAATCATGTTAATGTTTTGTTAGTTTGATAAAATTTTAATTAATGGATATGAATCAAATAAATAAATATTTGGATCATCATTAGTTTTGAAAAGATTTAGATATACAAGAAAGTTAATGGTGTAAATTCCATCTATTATTTCAGTGGCAATAAAGAAAATATAATATACTATCATCTTTAAATTTACACCATTTCATCCAAAAAAAATTAATTAAAAAAATTAAAATAACAAATTCCAATACACCTATCGGCCGAGAAATAAGGTTTTGTTTTATGATTTGTCTGAATAGAAGTGACCTTCTTATCCCGTGTATACGATCTATTTTTTTGTATATCAACGATCTACAAAGATTGTATGAATATTGTCCATTAAATAATTGTGTACTTAATTTATAGACATAAACAAGAATAGCTCCAAAGCAGCAAGTCCCTGCCAAGAGGCATTGGAGGTTATGAAATTGGAAACGAGACACATTAGTAATGCGCAACACCTTGGCGTTACATCCCTAGTTTGACAATTCTGCAGGGAGCTTACTAAGCTACTCACTTGTTCATGAGTTGGTTTTAGAACAACCACTCACTCGTATCGGACAGGATATACCAAGAAGAGGATGCGCCAGAGCCTGTAGCTCTCCGCCATTTCCTCCACATTCTTGCATCTTTGGAGGAGCTCTATTTTTGGCGACGAATTGTCATTGAGAGTCTCGGAAAACTCACAGTCCATGTCACTAGCGAAACCGCATGAGTTCTCCTTGGCACATCAAAGGAGAGTGTTTTAGGGATGGGGTACTGGCTAACATGGCAGATACAAATGTGCAAGGAACTGATGTGGATGCTGACTATACGACGATGAAGACATGGTGGGATAATTCACGGAGGTCAATGCTGATCCAGATGACATGCGACTTTCCAATTGTGCTTGCACAATTGTGAGCTCTGCCCGCAAACTCGCAACCTGTAATAAATTTATTACACATATCTTGAAACGAGAGATACCTGTAGAAACGATGTTCGCAAATTTAAAATAACATTAAAGAATGCATCTGCAGACGTTCTTGATATATACACAGTGTGTATCCATTTTCAAGAAGTGGTGAAGATTTAGTATGCCTGTTGCTGTAAGGAAAAAATATGCGCAACGCAGCCATAGACAGGATCTTGGAGCCAATCCTATGCCTCCTAGGATATGGTGACAACTACCTCACAGTGCTCGAGGATGGGGATATGCAGTAAAAGCTTGGATACATTGCTCACCCTGAAGATTTTATGAACTATGGCAAAATCCGCAGCACCCTCATCATAGCCAAAGTATGGAGAAAACATGAAACCTTTAATGCATTTCCTAGTAAATAGCAATTTCGGTAGGCCAGACTTAGCTACTTCATTATTCTAGGACATGTATTAGAATTGCAATTAACATGTAACGTTTTTCTTGTGGATAGGTGCCAGATGCATGTCCGAGTCTCTAAAACTTGTCTTAGCAGTGTCATGAGTCGTGACATGTCAAACACAAACACAGAAAGAAGCTTATAATTTTACTAATGTGAAATCTGTAACAAGATTTCGCTGTGTTTGGTTCTCTTTGTAGAATGCACAGATCATCAGCTCGATGGGTTCTAATCCATGCCATAGCTCTCACATTTTTGTGGTTAACCATTTCTGCTGTTACTCACGCTTCCCATATGATGCATACTGTTAACACAACAAACACAAGAGTTGAATAACGGTTTCACACAGCCTACCATTAAACAAACCTTTCTATTTTGATGAGCCTTCTTAGGAATGAAGCTCGTTTGGTTTCAGTTTTGGCCAGCTCACGATTCAAATTAAGCCCAATCAGATAAATTGGTGTGTGTGGTGGTTCATTATTGATGACGAACACTAGGTATTACCGTATATTCTGACTCTGTCGATGGGCTCAGGTTGATAGATGACCATTTCTCCGATGATGTTGATAGGCTAGTGTGCCATATGACTTCATGTTGGGTAACCTTGCACCATAAGGAATAAAACACTCTTAACCTGGAACATGGATTAGTTTTGGAGTAACAGGGTTTTTCTGGCTAATAAATCGATGAAATTTGAAGAAAATTTCAAGTATTATTACGGTTAGTTTAATAGTGATAGGGTTTTTATGGCAAACAAATAGATGAAATATGAAGCAATTTCAGATATTATTAGGGTTAGCTTTGCACTAACAAATTTTTTATGCCAAGTAAATCAATGCAATTCAAAGCTAACAAATAAATCGTTGAAATTTGAAGCAATTTCAGGTAATATTAATAATTCAATCAACTAGTTTTAGGTTAAAAATTAACATGTTATGCCAATTTGAGCACTCCAGGCTCCTCCTTGGCTGTGGACAGTCGATTGGGAGGGAATCAGACTCTCGATCATTTTCCTGAGAGGCTTTCCTGGACCTAGGCAGCCTCGTCAAGTAAGTCTCTAAGTCTCTAATATACTTTGATTAGTCTAGTGTTTTGCTTTTTCTCGTCCTATCGAGGAGCATGAAGCTGAATGGTTTAGGTAGACTATCTAGTCAATACAACATAGAGAAGGGAATAATGAAATTTGTTCACTTTTCCATATGATTTTCTTTCGGTACATGAAAAATAACATATTTATAAAACAAGAAGCACTGTTGGGCAGCATAGAGATTTAGAAAAAACAAATTCCAAAATTTTGTATTCCTAATTATGTACAAAACAAAATTATGTACAAAACAAAAATTATAATTCGTATTCTGGATGTACAAATTTATATAAAACCAGAGGCATTATCTAAACCAATAATGGTAGAAAATACAGAGCAAATTGCTTAATAATACTTCACAAAGAATCTACTTATCAAATTATGGCTATATATTATGTTGTCTACAAAATTGTGGCTTTAATTCCCTTGTTGCTTGTGTGAAGAATCAATTTCAAGCAGGGAGCCTTTAACTTCATGGCAGGAACCCGAAAGGTAAGCCTTCCAACTTGTACACCAAGGTAAGCTTGTACATCAAGTTAAACGTATAGTAAACTAATTCTAATTTGTTTTCACATCAAGTTAAACATGTAGTAAACAGATTCTATTTTTTAGTTGAAATGGATACAATTTGAAACTTTCTACAGATACCAGGAATTGTCCTGACCATAACGCAAGCCCAACACAATGAATACAACACAGACAAAACCTGGCTGTGATATAGTTTTTGGAAGTCCGGTTGCGATATAGTCTTCGGCTTTTGTTTTGGAGAGAATGTTTTCCTTTCTTCATATCACTGGGCATTCTTCAGATCGCTAGCCAAAAGAATTTCCATGCTACCTATGATCTCCACCGCAACACAATGAGTTCAGCACATATGAAGACCAACACAATGAATTCCCTGCTGCGATATAGTCTTTGGAAGTATGGTTGCTATATAGTCTTTCGAAGTGAAGACGTGTGGGTACTATCATGCAAGACAAGTGGGTACCACCATGTTTCAACATGTGTGAGTTATGTGTTTAAACACATCTGAATCCTTTGCAATTTTGTTACAAGTCTCTTAATGTCTAAACATGAAATGTTGGCGAAACTGCAAAACTAATGTTAGCATTAATCGATTGAGACTAAAACTCTGGAGATCAAATGCTATTTATCCTAACTTTAAATACATCTTTCCTCGATATGAGGCCAAATGAGATGTCTAAATTGTTGATTGGTCATAATAATAATTAGAAGAAGCTAATTTGTGGAAAAGGAGGTGTTTAAAAGTGATTGATAAAATATAATTTAAAAGCATTAGGTTTATTGGATTAAACAGCTTGATTCTTGTGTGGAACTAATAAAACAACTCAAAATGATTACACAAGTCCCCGCAGCCCGAAGGGGTAGGGACTAATAAGGTTAACATGATAGACGAAGGTCAAAGCCAGTCAATTTTAATATTGAACCTAAAGTAATGAGGCGGTAACTTTATTCATTATAAATTCTCGTGAGATAAACTGAGAGATTATCTACACACAAAAAAATACAGATTGAAAAACAACTACTACAATGCTTTTCTTTAAAAATAAAAAATTAAGAATCATTGTGTTACACTATTAAGGAAAAAACTTATTATAAGTATAACATTCAATTTTTGTTGTACCAACATTTAAAAAATAAAAATGAAGAATCACTGTGTTATGCTTCTAAGAAAAAACTTATTAAAAGTATGATAGTCAATTTGTGTTGTAGTAACATTCATGGGAACTAAATATATTTTTTAGCTATTATCCTTTGTCTCGATTTCAGGTACAGAGGGATGATGAAAGACATGAAGCCTATTTCAAAGCAGGAATTAGAAACTGTCCTTAAATCCTTTGCTTGTGATAAGAGCCTGGGCCCTGATGACTGGCCAACTGAGTTCTCTCTTCATCTTTTATCTACTTGTGGATGAATTTATCTCTGTCACTGAAAAAGTTCATATATTGGGTTATGTTCCAGGGGATTTGAACTCTATTTTCATTGCATTGATCCCTAAATCATCTGATCCAATATCATTTTCTGAGTTTAGACCCATTTCTTTATGTAATGTAATATACAAGCTCACATCTAAAATTATTTCCAACCATATAAGAGGTGTTTTATCTAGATATATTTCGGAGGAACAGTATGGTTTTCTGCAAGGAATATCAATTCATGATGTTGTTGCAATAGCACAGGAAGCAATTCACACTATTCACGACCAAAAGAGGGAGGCTCTCATCATGAAAATTGATCTATTTAAGGTTTATGATATTGTAGATTGGTCTTTCATTAGACTTGCTCTACTCAAAGTTGGCCTCTCGATGTCTTCTATCCGGTGGATCATGGCTTGTATCATCACTGTTCGATATGCAATCCTCATAAATGGTGTGCCCAAAAATTTCTTTATGGCTATGAGAGGACTTAGGCAAGGATGTGCCTTGTCTCCTCTTATTTTTATTCTTGTGATGGATGGATTTAGTAATCTTTTGAATATGGCAACAAACGTGGGTTATTATGTTGGTTTATCTTTTTTACCTTCGATATGCATTACTCACTCTCTCTTTGTGGATGGTTTGTTGGTATTTGGAAATATTATTAGGAAGCATTGGTTCTATCTATCCTATATTTTGTCCCATTTTGGTGCGACCACTGGGCTGTGTATAAACAAAGGGAAATCAATCTTAATATATGATAAAGGTGACATGGATGAAATTCTCTTTATAGTTGGCTTCATAGGGGTTCAAACTAATCTTCTCATGGAAGGTATAACCTACCTGGGTTTTACACTAAAGCCATGTGCTTATTATAATTGGGATTGGGAATGGATAATTGACAAATATAAGAATAAAATCATGAAGTGGACTAATAAGTGGCTTTCTCTTGGTGGACGGTGCATCCTGGTTCAAGCTGTTTTATCACAGCTTATGGTATATTGGACACATTTATTTTACCTGTCGGCTTTCATAATTGGAAAACTAAATGTAATATGCAATTATATCGCACTTCATATGGGTTGGTTCATCCACTCGAAGGAAATTTCATCTGTGCAAACTATCTCTTCTTACAAAAACCAAAATTTATGGAGAATGGGGTTTGTTCGATTTATGGGCTTTCTCAAATGCATTGCTTACCAAATCACTATGGCGAGTATTAAATGGCAAGGGGATATGGTCCAAAATTATTAGTCATAGATATATTCATGGTGACCCAATTCTACAGCTTTACATGGATCTTTCAAATCTGTTCACAAGTCTTCTCAGATATAGCGTAGTTTTATAAAGGTGAAGGATATCCTGGCGAGAAGACTGATCTGGCATTTTGGAAATGGTCAAAAAATTCTTATAGGAGGTGACAGAATCATGGGCGAATAGGGATTTGATGGTTTTGATGCGATTATATTACACAGGCTCAATCAAAGGGGTTTATTTTTCCTATCTGATATCATTTCATATTGGGAATTGGGTGCCCTGATATGGAAATATGCTCCTACAATTGGCCTTCAGAAATTGGATTTTGATAAATGGAAGTGATTTGTTAGATCCTTACAGACTGCTAGGTTATCATACAACAGATATGGTGATAGGATTATATGGGATAGCACCATATAGGAAAATGGAATAATGGTTCACCAATTATATCTTCAAATATAAATGAACAGATCGATGACTGAACCATTTCCTGTGACCTATCTCTATCTGGCTTGGCGCTGTAAGATTACGCATAAAATCCTGCTATTTTCTTAACTCCTTAGGCATGGGAAAATCTTCACATGGGAGGTTCTCAATAAACGCGGCATCCAGGGACTTGGTACATGCTCATTCTTCCATAAAAATGATGAAACTGTTAGTCAATTTTTTATCGAATGCGATATGTCGCAAAAGTTATGGAGGCTATTTACTCTGCTTATTGATGTACCAGTTTGGAGACGAATCGACTCTGAGCAAACTTTTCAGAACTCGGTGGCCACAAAAGGTTCGTTCAAATCTTTGCCATTCTATATTGTTTGGGAATTATGGGGAGCTCGGAATCTGAAGATCTTTCAAGATGTTCCTTTTGATATCACAAGGATTCACTCGAACATTTTGTGTTGGATGGGGGATATCACCATGTTGATATCTGATTTAGATGACCTCTCTATTCGGGGGCGGCCACACAAAATCGTTCTTCCTGTGATATGTTTTGATGGAGCTTAGAAAGGAGGTATATGTGGGTGTGGGGCATGGATTAAACTATCTGCTATGGATCGGTATCATATTTTATGGAACGGTGGACATGGGAAAAACAATAAGGCTGAGCTCATGGCATTATGGAGTAGGATCATGGTGGCATACCATCTTGAACTACCTTGTATTCATATATATGGTGATTCCAAGCTCATTATCAATGGGATTTCTAGCAAGTGTAAGCTGCAGGGACAACACTTAAATGGATGGATTCATTGTACTCTATATATCCTATCCAAATTTCAGGATTTTTCGATGAACCATATTTATAGGGAGAATAATATGCGAGCTGATAGTTTATCCAAGACTCAACTGGAAGTTCCATTTGGGTCCATCACGGTTCTTCACTTGAGAATAATCTAGATTAATGCAGAAATAGATTTAGTTTTGAGTTGTTGAACGAGAGCTTTAATTTAGAAATTGGTTCCATCTATTTAGGTTTGTTTCCCCTTCTTCAGGAAGATTAGGTGAGTGCAATCTGCTATATAAATGTAATGTAATCGTGCAGTTGAATTCAATTATTCAGTGAGATTTGTCTCACGATTCTCTGTTGTATTGTGTGTTTATTTTAATTTGGTATCAGAGCAAATAAGCCTTCTCCGATCTGTTGGGTACTGGAGTAAGCTCTGGCTTACATTCCGCTTTCGAAACCCGAAGATCTGCTGCTCTCTCCTTTTCACAGAGTTTTTCTGAGACAGAACATCACAGCACACCCGTTCAAGCTGAGAATCTGCACTTGCCCTTTACTGTTGTGAGTATTGCGTCCAGCCACTGCTGCGTTGATCGATTTCAATCGTTGTCCCTCCATTTCATCTCAACGTAGTTGCTTGCCAGAACCGCACAGCACACCCGTGAGTGGTTCATCGCAGTGTCTGTGAGTGATTCTGTTGTACGCTTACACATTCGGGCAATTCGTGAGTTCAGTCTCACGCAGAAGACAGCAAAGAATACAACAACGTTGTTGGTTGTTGGTTGATGGTTGCTAGTTGCTGTGATTATATAATTGACAGTTGAATTCAAATCGCATTTTTTTTTAATTCAATTAGCAAGTGAAATTTCTATAACTTCAAGGTGCACGGTGTTAGTGTCAACTAGTGCAGCATCACATTGAGGTCCGAAGGCCGTAAGGTCGGTCATAAGTCACAATTTTTATTATTATTCAAACAACAATCCCATATTTTTTATGTGAGGCGTATGATACAAGGAGATGAACATTTTTTTTCATGCAAAGGTGAAAGGTAAGTTTTTTAGTTTAAAAAAAATACCTTTTTTTTTAAAAGGATTTTTTTTATGGACTTTATTATATGAAGCTTCATTGGCACTTTATTTGAAAATTGCTTTGTCCTCGTGGGCTTTAGGACTGGGGTTTGCATCAAATTAGGTACTGAATAAAACTTGCTACTGAGATTTTAAAATCTGGTTATTATTGTTGAAATGGCTAATCCTCTTGCCGATTCATATTTAAATGAATCCACCAAACTTGATGGTGAAAATTATGTAAATTGGAAATTTAAGCTGATCACAGTTCTGGAGGCATACAATCTCTGGACAATTGTTAAAGGTGACGAGCCCAAGCCTACAACTGTTGCTGCAATTCCAGATTGGGATAAGCGAGAAATGAAAGCAAAGGTGCTGCTACGCATGTTAGTGAAGGACAATATTATTCCTCACATTCGGGAATGTCAAACTTCAAAGGCGACATGGGACACTCTCAAAGGTTTGTATGAAACTACTAATGCAAACCGCATTTTATTCTTAAAAACAAAGCTACTATCTATCAAAATGGAAGCCAATGAAAGCATTAGCAACTTTGTTTCTAGAATTAAAGACTTGAGTGATAAGCTTGGTGATATTGGTGAAAAAGTGTCTAGTAGCAATTTGGTAACTGTTGCTTTGAAGGGTTTAGTCCAAGACTATAAAGTCTTTATTTCAGCACTCTCTCCTAGACCATCACCTCCTACATTTGATGAATTGGCTGGAATTCTTCTTCAAGAAGAAGAGAGAATGAAAAATTTTGAACTAGAGTCAAATGGTTCTGATTTGGCTTTGACTACAAGAGGTAAAAGATCATTCCGAGGGAGACCATGGGACAGGAACAGAGGCCGTTTTCAAGCAAAGAAGAAAGGTATGACACCTCCTGATTCTTATGTTAGGAGAAACATTGAATGTGATTATTGTGGAAAACCTGGACATCTAGCTAAAGATTGCTATAGAAGAAAGAATCATGAATCCAATCAAAGACATAGAAGGCATAATGGAAATTTCATAAACAGAGACACCTCAGTTACTGATGGATTTAAAAATCTTAAGTTGTTTCTTTCTGATGCTGCATTGTCTGCTGAAACTGATGATGAGAATGCTTGGTTCATAGATTCTGGTGCATCAGCACATATGACTTGTAATAAAGAATGGTATGATAAATATTATGAGAAATCTGATGGCACACACATTTACCTAGGAGATGACAGGTCACTTAAAGTCCAAGGCTATGGCATAATAAATGTGTACTTACCTAATGGACAAATGAGATAGATTCATGATGTGATGTATGTACCTGCTCTCAAAAAGAATTTGATATCTGTTTCCACTATCACTGATAATCATTTAAAAGTGGAATTTGGTAAATTGGGGTGTATTGTGAAAGATGTTCAGGACCACTACAGGGTTGTTTCTACAGGTACCAGGGTTGGAGGATTATATAAATTGGATGTGACGGTGAAGCGCCATGTTGCATTGACATCCAAAGAGACATCAACAACAGAGTTATGGCATCACAGGTATGGGCACCTAAATTACAATGATTTATCGTTGTTGCAAAGAAAATCAATGGTTGAAGGTCTTCCTGTTATGAAGTGTGAACATTTACCATGTGAAGCTTATGCACTTGGTAAGCAGCATAGAGAAGAGTTTCTTATTCATACCGAGAAACGACAATATGATATACTTGAATTAATTCACACTGATGTATGTGGACCTATGCAAACTAGGTCTCTTGGTGGTGCTTCCTACTTTGTTATTTTTATTGATGATAGATCTAGGTATACCTGGGTCTATTTCATTCGAAGGAAAAGTGATATATTTGAGTATTTTAAAGAGTTCCGAACTATGATTGAAAAACAAACAGGTAAGTACATTAAAATACTCAGATCTGATCAAGGGGGTGAATATAAGTCAAATGCATTTAACAGCTATTGTAAATATAATGGGATTCAACAACAGTTCACAGTACCACATACCCCTCAGCAAAATGGTGTTGCTGAGCGATGGAATAGAACCTTGGTGGAATCTGCTCGTAGTATGCTTCAAGGTAAGAACATCTCTAATGGTTTCTGGGCAGAAGCCATTAATACTGTTGTTTATTTGAAGAATCGATGTCCCACTAAGCAATTAGTTTTTCAAACTCCTTTTGAGGTTCTTCATGGTTATAAACCCGATGTCAGTCATTTAAGAGTCTTTGGATGTACTGCCTTTGCACATATTCCTAAGGCTAACAGAAGAAAGCTTGATGCAAAGTCAATCAAGTGTGTTTTTATTGGGTATTGTGCAGATCAGAAAGCCTATAAATTGTTTGATCCAAGTTCACATAAACTGTTTGCAAGTCGAGATGTGGTGTTTCATGAGCAAGCTGATAAATGTGATACAAAGAATGATGCATGGCATATATCTAATGATGATCATGTCAAACTTGATACTTTGGTTAAACAGGAACAGGAACAGGTACAGGTACAGGTTCAAGATCAGGATGAGAGCAGTATGAGCACATCCAGCAGCAGTGAGTCATCACGAGAGGAAGATTCACCTCAAAGCCGAAGAATCATGGATGGAACTCCAACAGGTATTGTAGCACCAAGAAGGTCAACCCGACAAACCCAGCTTCCTGCAAGGTATAGATATTATGCCTTGATGTCTAATATCATGAATGTTGTAGAACCAGTTGATTATGAACAAGCTAAACAACATGAACAATGGATAAATGCTATGAATGATGAATATGCCTCTCTTATGAAAAATCAAACATGGGAATTAGTGGAACTTCCTGAGAACAAAGTTTCGATTGGAAGAAAATGGTTGTATAAATCTAAATTTAAAGCAGATGGTAGCATTGATAAATTTAAGGCAAGATTAGTTGCAAAAGGATATGCTCAACAGGAGGGAATTGATTATGAAGATACTTTTGCACCAGTAGCTAAGTTGAATACAATTAGATTACTGATTGCCTTAGCCACAAAACATAATTGGAATATACATCAATTGGATGTCAAATCTGCTTTTCTAAATGGTGATTTAAAGGAAGAATTTTATTTGGTTCAACCTGAAGGGTTTGTCAAACAGGTACAGGAGCATCTAGTCTGCAGGTTAAGAAAAGCCTTATATGGTTTGAAATAGGCGCCAAGATCATGGTATGTAAAGATTGATACCTTCTTCCTTCAGAATGGGTTTGTGAAAAGCAAAAATGATCCTAACTTGTATGTTAAGAAAGATGAAAAAGGAAATGTTGCTTTAATATCTTTGTATGTGGATGATCTCATTACCACAGGCAGTGCTTACAATTTAATTGAAGAAATTAAAGTTCAGTTGTCGCAGGAATTTGAAATGAAGGATTTGGGTGAATTGCATTACTGTTTAGGAATTGAGGTATGGAGAGAGCCTAGTAAAACATTGATCACTCAAAGAAAATATACAAAGGAAATTCTTTAAAAGTTCAATATGAGTGATTGCAAAGCTATGTCAACTCCCTTAGAACATAATGCAAAGTTGTACAAAGAAGATGGAACTAAAGAGGCAGATGGAACATTATATCGTCAATTGGTGGGAAGTCTGAACTATCTCACCACTACCAGACCAGACATTGCATACTCAATCAGTATCCTTAGTCAATTCATGGCTAAGCCTTCAGGAAATCACTGGAATGCTGCAAAGAAATTTCTCCGATACTTAAAGGGAACAGTGAATTTAGGTATTATGTATACTGATGAATCCGATGTTGCACTGACAGGTTTTTCTGATTCAGATTGGGCAGGAAATCCAGATGACAGACGATCTACCTCTGGCTATGCATTTCATATTGGATCAGGGGTCGTATCTTGGAGTAGTAAGAAACAACCAACTATTTCTTTATCATCAACAGAATCAGAGTACAAAGCTTTGACCAATGCCACCTGTGAAGCTATTTGGTTGCGGAGAATTCTTGCAGATCTTGAAGAGGCGCAAAGTGGTTCAACATGCATCAATTGTGATAATCAAAGTGCTATCAAATTAGCACATAATCCAATATACCACGCCAGAACAAAACACGTTGAGCTGCAATACCACTTTATACGTGAGAAAATTGAGTCAGATGAAATTGAATTAATATTTTGTAATACCAAGGATAATATGGCTGATATATTTACTAAGCCTCTTGGTAAAATCAAATTTGAAATTTTTAGAAGTAAATTAGGTATTGTAGAAAATCCATTTCTCCATTAAGGGAGGATGTGAGAATAATCTAGATTAATGCAGAAATAGATTTAGTTTTGAGTTGTTGAACGAGAGTGTTTATTTAGAAATTGGTTCCATCTATTTAGGTTTGTTTCCTCCAATTCAGGAGATTAGGTGAGTGCACTCTGCTATATAAATGTAATGTAATCGTGAAGTTGAAATCAATTATTCAGTGAGCTTTGTCTCACGA
>JAXQQM020078804.1:0-16080 GCA_034641835.2 Pinus albicaulis
CACCTAGACATTGTGTCGCACTTGCGATGATTAGAGTCGTCTCAATAGCGACGCTTTGGGCCATAGTGTCGCAATTGCGACGTCTTCCTCCAAACGTCGCAATTGTGACACTTTTCTAAGTGTCGGTATTGCGACACTTTTCTATAAACGTTGGTATAGCGACGGTTTCGGGCGGGATGGAAAAAATTTGGGGAAATTTCCGACATTTGGTCAAAAGCATCGGAACCAAGTGTCGGAATTTCCGTCAAATGTAGTAGTTCAAAGTGATAGTTAGTGTTGGAACATACATGACACACTGCATGGTTCTAGCTCCTGGAACCAAGACTCAGAATCCCTCAAAATAATCTATGGAATGCCTCTCCTCTGCACTAATTGAGTATCAATAAAGTTGTGGGCAGGGATAATTTTAAGGATGGAAAATTATCTTGAAGTTTAAAAAATTGGCGAATCTCACTAGTCCCTAATATGAAAACTATAAAAATTTTATTGATGTATTTGTAAAATAATTAAAATTTATAATGATACTATATATATTGTCTATATAATGTGGGTGGATTTTAAAATAAAATAATTTTGTGTTGTAAAATTTGGGTGAATCATTTTTATAAAAAAATGGAAATTGGCGAATCTTTTTTTTGCAAAAACCATCGAAAATTAGCCCACCGACGAATATTAGCCCCTAAAATTTTCCATGGTTGTGGGTAGCCCCATTGTCTATCAATTCTGACACTCTCTGTCCCTGAATAATGCCTCTAACCCTCAATGTTAGATACTTTGGAACTCCCCGCAAAGTTGCAAGAGTCCCTCCAGCGGGAGAAAATTCTCCCTTCACACCTCCTAGTGGTGGTGCAACTCCTCCTAATGTTACAGCACTGGTATCCTCCTTTAAGTTTTCTGCTTCCATTTCTTCATACTTAGAGAACACCTCAATATAATGTGCCTTCCCGGTAGCACAATGGTGCCTTGGTTCCCATGGCTCTTGGAAAGTGAATAAAAGTTTTCTCCTCCTTGGATCTCCCCAGACATCATCACCAAGAGATCCCTTTTCTTGGTTCTCCTTTGAGGGAGGAAACTTCACATCTTTTCCATGTGCTTGAGAAGAGAAATTTTGTTGTAAAGGGGCCTTTTCCCTTGGAAAATCATGTTGCAAATCTCTAGCCCTCTCAATAGCCTCTTGGAGCGTAGTTGGTCTAGTGGATTTCACCAACCCATGCAAAGGCTATGCTATCCCATTAATAAAAATATGTACTCTCCTAGCTGTAGATAGATCAGACACCATAGCTTAGAGTTTTAGAAATTCAGAGATATAAGTCTTTGGATCTCCTGTTTTCTTGAGCTTAGCTAGATCAACAAAATGTCCTTCTAGATTTCTGTGGTTAAATATTTCCACCAACCTCTGGGTGAATTCTGCATAACTAGTGACACTAGCATGCCCTAGTGTAGATAGACCATGAAACCACCACTCATGTGCTCCACCTTCAAGGTGCAGCACTGCTATCTTAATGGCCTCCATCTCTAAGACTCAATTCAGCTGAAAATAGGTATCCAACTTCTCTACCCAAGCGTTGGTTGTGCACTTGGGTGACCCATCAAAAGAGGGTAGAAATAATATACCATTAGTATGTTGCAGATCATTGTTCTGAATGTACCCTCCACCTCTATTGTGATTGTTGGGTCTTTTATTATCCTTGATCCGACATAACTCTTGGAAGTTCAGGTGCTCCTTGAACTTTTGAGATTGAGATTCATACTCTAAGAAATAATCACCAAGAGTTTCCTCCGTTTATGGTCCTCCCACCTCATTTCCTATTGCTAGGAATGTAGGCATTGTGGAGTGTTGTGAAGAAGGCTGTAATGCTCTTGTGGAGGTGCCAGAACTCTCTCGAAGTTGAAACCCTCTAGGGGATTCCTTCTATCTTTCTAACCTCATCCCTTGATTTCTTTGGAAATATTCTACATGGTCTAGAGAAGAAGTTTTGGAAATTCTCTTTCCTCCATTTCTATAGATGTTATAGATGCAGTGCCCCATAGGCTGAGCCAATATTATGCTCTGATACCACTGTAATATTCCAAAATAGGAAAATTAGCAATATCGAACATAAAATTAGAAATTGCAGTGAATATCAGTACATCAAAACATGAGACAATCATACAACCATTCCATTATGTTTAATAGCAGAAAATAAGTACAATGTCTTGAGGAAAAGGTCACTCAAGCTAGGGAAACAAGCCTCCCATGATTCAATACATCAAAATATGAAATATTGCTAATGCATAAAATGTTGGAATGCTATGACTGCACATGCCAAGAGGGAATAATTGTAGCTGGAAAATATAAATACATATATCTGCTGATATAATGCTCAAAAAGTGTCAGAAATAGATATCTAAGCTCCCAAGCACAATTCCAAGACAACCCAGAAAGGGTTTCCGGAAATACACACTGTGAAAATGGCAGCCCTAGGGCTGAATAATGTTCTGCAAATCCATGACTACAGAGAGGTGGATGATATAACAAGAAAATAGCTAAAACTCCTCCCAATAGGTCCTCCCAATGAAAGACAACTCCCTCCTCTAGGAAACTAGCTCACAAAATGGGTCTCTCAACCCTCCACTGCAACTGCCCTGCAAAATAACGCAGTTTCTGAAGGAGATTGTGCTGTGGTAGCTGGTTGAAGCTTGTCCCTATGCTGTATGGTGGAATTAAGATCAATGTACCTCTCTTGATTGGGAACTCAAAGTCCCCCGAGGATGAGGGTGGGATTTCTGCCTGGAAACACCGTTGTGCTAAACGACGCAACAGACTCCTCTAAACAATTGAAGTGTGAAGAAAATCATAAAATACCAAGACATAAACAATAATCAGAATGCCTTCTTTGGATTCCATCCCCTACCTTATATGCTTGGTGAGCTTCCTCACCCTTGGTCCCACCCATTAAATATGCTACTCCCATGCATACACTCTTCCACCATAACTACACTGTCCTCCACTATCTCCACTCTCTCACTGGTAGTGTTTTGATTTGGTCAACCCTGACCCCATCCACATGCATTGACCCCATTCACACTAAGGGTTGCTTTATTTCAGCTAGCTACACTGATCCACCGTCACACTAGAAGTGGTTTTATTCCTACTAAATATATTTAAAGGTCTCTCTACGCACTTGTTCATCTAAGCTATGAATGAAAGAAAAATTTAATATTCCAACTAGCTAAAATCTAATTAGGAATATTACAAAAACTAAGGCTAATATTTCACTCTATGAGGTTAGTAAATTAAAAAACAACATAAATTATTATTAAATACTTTGAATGCAGGTCCTACTTCTTCATTTTCTTCAACTGTTGTTACAACGAAGGCTCCTAAGATTAAGGCTAAATCTAAGCCTTGTCCTTCATCTTTAGTTAATATTGATCCAACATATGCTATTCGCATTGGAGATAGGTCAAATTCACACACACCTCCTTTTCTCTTAACCTTTGAAATATTTAATAACAATGTTCATAATTGTCTATCTGATTCTGGTGCTTCATCAAATATCATGCCCTATTCAATGTGCTTAAAATTAAATGTGAATCCTAAAAAATATTCCACTCAAATAGTTCAACTAGACATGACAAAGGTCAAAGTGTTAGGAGAAATGAATGAAGTTTTGATTAATTTTTCATTTAATCCAAAGGTTTTCCAAATAATTGATATCTTGGTTGTTGAAATTACATAATTTTATGGTCTTATATTGAGTACAGACTGGTCTCAAAAATTAAAAAGTTATTTCGCTACCAATTGTTCTCATCTTTGGCTTCCCTATAACGGAAAACCAAATCACATTAGGATTAACATGGAGAAACATATGAAGTATATAGTGACCAATATTGATGAGAAAAATGAACCTGTTTTCTTCATGAACAAAATTCTGGGTAATTATTCTACGAAATATTTCTTTGGTAATTTTCCTTCTCAGATATCTCCTCATCCTTCTGAATCTCTGTCATCTCGAATTGAAAATATTTCCCAGACAAATTTATCTATATGTGTAAATATTGTAGATTCTTTTGTAGATAGTTTTTTTTAGACACTTTATTTCAGTATGTCAAAGTCAACGGTGCAGGAGTAGGATGTATTCTAGTCAATCCAAAGGATGAAAAAACAATGCTTACATACAAACTTGAGTTTTAATGCACAAATAAAGTGGCAGAATATCAAGCACTTATAGAGGGAGTGCAAAAAGAAATTAGTCTAGATGTCAATTTCCATAAAGTATTTGGTTATTCAGAGATATTAATAAAGAAAGTACGTAACAAAATTCACTGTGTCTCTAATAATATTAAACACTATCAATCCTTATTTTAGGACTTAACATCTCACTTTTTGGCATTTAATATCTCTCTAATTCCTAGACTACAAAATTCTAGTGTTGACCTGCTGGAAAATGTTTCATCTAGGCTCATTCCACAAGAGGAATTTAGCCGAGACCATTTCTCAATTGAGTAGATTTTACGACCCTATATTCCTAATAATATCACCATATGGAGGGTCTTTAATGATGATGCTAACATTATAAGTTTCCTCACATCTAAAGGGACCTATGATGACCAAATTGTAGATAAGGACATGCATGATAAAGAACTTAACAAATCTTCTAGAGAAGATAAAATAGAAAATGCAATGCCTAAATAAGTAATTAAGTTGGATGATATTTATGATTTGACATACATATTTAAATTCCCAAATAACTGCAAAATTCAAAGTTATACTTTAAGCTATGAGGTTATCAATCTAGGTATTGATGAAAGCCTCAAAACATTAATCTAGGACTATGTCTCTTTCTAGAAGAAAGGCTTAGCTTCATACACCTACTGAGAAGATATAAATATGTTTTTGCATGGAGCTATGATGACTTAAAACCAAATGATACTTCAATAATTCAACATACAATTCCCATGTTTCTTGATTTCAAGCATGTGTAGAAAAAACTGAGGAAAATCCATCCAAACCTTGAGTCTCAAAAGGTTGAACTTAACAAACTATTCGAGGCAAAATTTATTTTTCTTGTTAGACATTCTAAATGGGTATCGAACCTAGTTCCAGTCAGGAAAATGAATGGTGATATTAGGATTTGTATAGATTTTACAAATCTGAACAAAGCATCTGAGAAAGAGAACTTCCCATTGCCCCCATGGAGAAAATTTGATAATTTATATTAGGCTTGGAATTAATGTCCTTCCTAGATGGATTTTTTGGATATAATCATATTTTAGTACACCATGATGATAGGTTGAAGACTACATTTAGAACCAAATGGGGAACACATGCCTATAAAAATATGTCCTTTTGTATAATTAATGCAGGAGAAACTTTTCATAGAGCCATGGATATAATGTCTAGAGGTATTATCAATAAATCAATGGTTTTCTACCTTGATGATATTACTATCTACTCTAAAAATTGATTTAACCATTTACATGACCTTAAACATATCTTTGAAAGGTGCAAAAAATATGGTATCTCTCTAAACCCTAAGAAATCATTCTTTGCTTTGGTTGAAGGTAAGTTTTTAGGATTCATTGTTTCCAAGGATGGTATTACTATTCATCATGATAGAATAATGGCCATTTCTAAAATTTCCTTACCTCACAACAAAAAGCCAATGTAGTCCTTAGGAAAAAATAATTTTGTCAAGATTTTTTTCCCATACTTTTCTCAAATTGGCATGCCATTACAGATTATGATTAAGAAAAATGCAACTTACAAGTGGGGTGAAACTGAAAGAAATGATTTTGACTCAATCAAGCAAACCATCATTCAAGCTCCTTCTTTTTCTTCACCTAATTATTCAAAAGAATTCATTATTTTTATTTTTTCTTATGATCATTCATATGCAGTTGTGCTAACTCAAAAGAATGATGAAGGAGTAGAAGCCCCTATTGCATTTAATAGCTCAACATTATAGGGGGGAGAATTTCACTATTCCGAAGTTGAAAAACAAACCTTTGCAGTATTTAAGTCCATCAAACATTTCAAACCCTTTCAGCTTAAATCACATACAAATGTAATTGTACCATTCCCAACAGTGAGAAAATTGCTAGTCCAGAAAGAGCTTGGAGAAAAAAGGGAAAATTGGCTCACAACTCTGAAAGAGTGTGACTTAGAGATTATACCTACCAAAATCGTGAGGTGACAAGGCTTGTGAAAATTGGTTGTGTTGGAAATACTGAGAGGGGGGGGGTGGGGGGGGTGAATCAGTATTCCTTTCAATTAGAGCATTAGTTAATCTTCAATTATTATCAGTGTTTGTACAATGATAGCAGCAAACAAGAGGAACAAAAATTCACATTGTTTTTAAGGTGGAAACCCACTCCGAGACAAAAACCACCTAATGATTTTCTAATAATTCTTTAATATTCAACTCCAATTGAAAATAAAGCTCCAACTTCCTAGAATCAGGAAAAGCATTCTTCTCCAGCCCCCACTGGATGGACGTTACAATGCCCGAGATTCTTCAGTAGTCAACTGAATGGATGTCCCAACACCCAATGAGCTACAACTCACCCTAGCACCACCCTACCACCCTATAGAAGAATAAAAGAAGAATGGACTCCCGTATAAGGGAAAATGGTCCACTTTTACAATGATATAGAATGATGTAGAAGAAGAAGATATACTAGACCAGAACCCCAACTTTGACACAACCACCTAATGATGATCCTAGACCTCCCAACACTGCCTCTTCAACCCTTGGTAGATAGATACTAGTACAATTTGTACAATAGTTGTATTTACAATGACTAAGTACAATGATACCTTTACAATGATTGTATGCAGTGCTGCCCACTTGAAGACTTCATGTGATGAACTTCTTGATGCTGTTATGCACCTTGGTTGCTGCTCTTGTCATGCTACCCTCTCCTGCACCTTGCTTTGCTTTGCTTCCCTAGAAATTCTGGTCCTTTGCAACCCTTGACAACACATGATCTAGCTTTTTCTTGCCTTCTAGGAGCTCGATATTGAATCTGGTGTATCTATGTTATTTCAGATCCTCAATATCTGATTTTCGGTCTTGTAGTATTCCTCTAAGTCATATTTCCAATGCCATAGGTCTGACCCAATTTGGATTCTTCAAGAGAGAGTTATACCCAATCTCTCACAATGCCCTAATTATGGATTGTTTCAGAAGAGCGCACTTGTACAACTTGCCACGTGTCACAATTTCTTAATTTAGCTTTGAAATTGATAGAGCGAAAACTATATACTGTGAAATATCTGCCAATTTTTACGGAATTCCAATCCGATACTCAGAGAGAGAGTTATGACAATTTTACCAAGGTCACTTTTTTGAGATTAATTTCAGGAGCCTGCAAAAACCCTGACTTCCACAGATCATATCTCCAAAAATATTGCATACCTTGAACTGAAATTTTTCTTGCAGCTTCCTTGAGATTTCGGCTTCGCCTCATAAAAATTTCAGCTTCCGAACCTTCGTAGAAAAAAATTTAGAGTGAAAATTCCACGATGACCTGTTTTAGATGGCGAAATCCCTTGCCTAAGGAGGAAAACAAGATCACAATTTATATAAATGCTTAAGTTGAGAGGGGATTCAACAAGTGAACGTGGGAGGGATTTTAGGAGCTTAAAAAATATTAATTATGAATTTTCAATGACCCATGCCCCAACCCCATGGGGTTTTAGCCCACTAACTGGGGGTACAAACTTCAAACATGAATATCTCTCAAACCGTGAAGAATTAAATGGCGTGCCATATATCAACGGAAACATCTCAAAAAGTATAAACCATAAAAAGAATTATTGACCTAGAATATATTAATTTGGAAGGTCAAAATTCCCATGCAATATTTGGTTAACCCCTGGTGCTACTTGGGTTGACATCAATGACAACCGTTGATCAACAATCTCCCCCTTTGGCATTGATGGCAACACAAGTACTCCCCCGGCGATCATGACACATCTTCCTACAAAATTTTCTCTCCCTTTGACATCAATGGCAAAGGGTAACTCCCCCTGAAACACAACCATCCTGCGGACCTGTACACACTTCCACTCCCACTGACACACAATCGTCCTACAGACCTGTAATCTAATGAGAACTTGGGATTCTCCCAAGCTTTTGACGCCTAAGTTATTCAATGCTTCACGAGGTAAAGTTTTAGTGAAGATATCAGCGATTTGTTCTTTTTTACTAACATAATCAAGTTTGATATTATTTTCAGTGACTTGTTCTCTAACAAAATGATATTTTATCGGAATGTGTTTTTTTTTTGAATGCATGACAAGATTATTGGAGATGCTGATGGCACTGGTGTTGTCATAGAATATGAGAATAGGCTCACTGAGTTGTACTTGAAGATCTTGCAAAGTTTTTTCCATCCAAAGGACTTGAGTACAATATGTTGCTACCGTAATGTATTCTGCTTCCTGTGAGATAACTAGATTGAAAGTTTGCTTTTCGTCTTCAACCATGATACTACATGTTCTCATAGATAGAATGCTACCCACTAGTACTCTTACGATCATCAATGCTTCCTACCCAATCTGCATCTGTAAAGGCTTGAATAATGAGATTGTTACCCTTGGGATACCACAAGCCATATTCTTCTGTGCCCTTTATATATCGAAGAATTCTTTTGACGGTAATAATATGTGATTTTTTGGTGCTGCTTGGAATCTTGCTACTTTTCCAACTACTTGCATAACATCTGGCCGAGAGGCTGTTACGTATAGAAGACTACCAATCATAGATCTGTACAAACTCTGATCCACATCCCTAGATGAGTCATCTATGCTCAATTTGCAACCTATTACCATTGGAGTAAGGACGGGTTTTCAATCTTCCATTTTGAATTTCTTGAGCATTTCCTTGATGTACTTGGCTTGACATATAAATATTCCTTTCTCTTGTTGAGATATTTGAAGCCCTAAGAAGTCTGTCAGCTCACCAAGTAAATACATCTCAAACTCACTTTTCATCTTTGTAGAAAAGTTCTTACTTATTTGATCATCATTGCTTCCAAATATTATATCATCCACATATACCTTTACGATTGTTAAATTATCTTTATCTATTTGTACATAAATATTGCTATCAAGAGTACCTTTCTTGAACCCTTGTTGATGTAGATATCCATCAAGACGACCATACCATGCTCTGGGAGCCTGCTTGAGACCATATAGAGCCTTCTTTAACCCGCAGACATAGTCTTCTTTTTGTGATAGTAGAAAACCTTCAGGTTGTTCGATGTAAACTTCTTCTAATTCTCCATTCAGAAATGCTGACTTAACATCCATTTGGTAGACTTTGATTTTTCTTGAACATGTGTAGGCGAGAAACATTCGGATGACTTCCATTCTGGTAACTGGTGCAAATGTTTCATCAAAATCAATTCCTTCCACTTGTGCATAGTATTTTCAAACTAATCTTGCTTTGTTTCTGGTAACCTACCCATCTTCATTCAATTTTTTCCTGAACACCCATTTAGTCCTAATGACATTTTTATCTTTTGGTCATGGAACTAATTCCTAGGTGTTATTCTTCTCAATTTGATCCAATTCTTCATTCATAGATGCTACCCAATGTTCATTCTGGCTAGCTTCCTCAAAACTACTAGGCTCAAAGGTTGCTAGAAAAGCAACGTCAGCTTATTGTGATGAACGAAGCTGTCGACCTTCATTTATGTCACCAATGATTTGATTTGATGGATGGTTCTTTTGAATCCACTCTTTTATTCTCCTTGGAGGACCTTCTTGTTGTTGTTCTGGTATATCTTGATGATCATTGTTTACTTCTTCCTCGTTGATAGTTGCTTCTTGTTCTAAAATTTTATCTATGTCTTTTTCAGCCTCTATCTCAAGTTTCAAAGATTCTAGATCCTCATCATTACTCGCTAGAACACCATCTTCGTCAAATGTAACATTTATGCTCTCCACTATCTATTTTTGTCTTAGATTATAGCATTTATAGGCCTTTCTTTTGTGTGAGTAACCAACAAAGATACCTTCATCAACACGTGATTCAAACTTACCCAAATTTTGATCTTCTCTTTTGATATAACATTTGCTTCCAAAGATTCTAAAATATTTTACATTAGCTAGTTTTCCTTTCCATAATTCATATGGAGTCTTTTTGCAATTATTTCTGAGAAGACTTCAGTTGATAATGAAGACTGTCGTATCAATTTCTTGAACCCAAAATTTTTCATCCAATTTTGAGTCCTTCAACATTGTTCTACCCATTTCCTGTACGGTCCTATTCTTTCTTTTAGCAACTCCATTTTGCTGAGGTGTTCGTGCTATTGAAAATTGCCTTTTTATTCCATTTTCATCACAGTATTGCTGAAATAATTTGGAAGTGAATTCTCCACCATTATCTGATCTTAAACACTTTATTTTCAAATCAGTTTCATTTTCAACCAACTCCTTGTAGATCTTAAAGCACTCAAATGCTTCGGATTTTTTCTTTAGGAAACTGCCAGCTCTCATCCTGGTATAGTCATCTATAATTAACATTAAATATAATTCTTCGTCTAAGCCTTTTTTTCTCACATGACCACATAGATCAGTATGTATCAATTCCAATGGATGTGATGCAAAGTGTTCTTTTGTTTTAAATTGGACTTTTTTCTTCTTGCCATGCCGACATGCCTCACATAGTGTGTTGGAAAGTTTTGACATTTTCGACATTTCTCGTACTCGTCTTCTTTTTTTTATCCTCACAATATTGCCAAAATTTAGTGACCCATTCGTTGACTTCCCAATCCATCTTTCATCTTCTCTTTAGTCGACATGCTTTTAGTTGCTTCATCTGCACATATATGTCGTTGGAGTTTAACCTATTGTAGCCACAATTTTACCATACCTCCCTTTTCTCGATTTCACATTTTGTGGAGTTGAATAGCATTGTGTGTCCTTGATCACACATTTGTCCTAGTCTGAGTTGCATTTTGATTCATGTTTTCGACCAATAGAACATTCTGCCATAACATCTTTGCTTCGGGAGACTCGTCCCGATCCTATAACATTTGAAGATCCATCATTTCCAAAGGATATGGTTCCATCCCTCTTCTTTCGTAGATTTCTCTTTCGTAGATACAAATTTCCTTCATTCCGCCTGCGCTGAGCAACCCCTATTAACATACCCACACATCTTTCTTTTTTGAGCCTTGAGCTTATCACCATCGCCTTCTTCTTCCATGTTCGTTCATTCTGCGGCTTCGAAGATTCTTCTCGAGGATTTTCAAGTCTGCATTCTCTGGCTGTGTGTCCAAAGTTCTGACATTTGTAACATTCCATATTATTTCTTAAATTTTCAAATCTATTGATGTTTCGCTGAGCCCTGGGAGGTTCATATTTGAAGAATATCTTGGAATTGTATTGGTTCATAGGGTACGTGTGACATTCTACAACTTTATGACCAAATTTTCCACATGAATAACAATAGCCATGAAAAATATGTTGGTACCTAGATGAAAATATTCGTCGGGGAATCATCTTCCAAGGATGTGCTTGTGAATCTTATCCAATGAAGTCTACATGTATGTCAAATCTCATAGGTTCATTGTATTTTCTTGTAGAAGGTCCTTCTTCTTCTTCTTTGTAACTGAGGCCAGTTCTATCGTTGTAAGATCGTTGATTTTTGATGAGTTCTTCCAATGCCCTTGAGTTGTTGGCATAGTTTTGGATAGTTTTTCCCTTCTTCACTTCCTTATGCAGCGAGACTACTTCGGCTTCTAATGCTTCCCTTTCTTGGTTGCTTTCTTCCAACTTCTTTTGAAGTGACTCTTCAATACATTTGTGTTCTTCAACCTCGATTTTGAGACCTTGAACTTGTTCTTCAAGAGTGTTGAAACATATCTTCTCAACATTGAGCTCTTTTATAAGGTTGATTGCATCCTCATAAAATTATTCTATGGTCAACCCTTATTCTTCGTTGTTTGATACTTCTTGTTTATTGTGATTGGCCATAAACAATACTTTCTCATTGGCTTCTTCTTTGTTGTCACTTTCTTCAAAGGATTATGAGCTATCTTCTTTAGAGAGAAAGTTCCTTTTGGATCCTTTCTTTTTTCCTTGCTTGTTGGATTTCTTAAAGCCTTTCTTTCCTTTTGAGTTGCCATCACTTTTGTTCGGACATTTTGCTACGAAATGCCCAACCTCACCGCAACCGAAACATATCAATGGAATTTTACCTTTGAATTTTCCCTTACCAAGTTTTAGTTTTCTCATAAAGTAAGCATATTCTTCATCTGAAAGACCTTCTCCGTCATCTCCCTTTTCTTCACACTTGCAGGTGCATGTCATTTCAATTGAAATTTGTTTGTCCTTATTGGTTTTCTTAGATGCAACGAATGCAGTTTCTAGATTTGAAGTACCCTTTTCTTCATCAAGTCTCATTTCATATGCTATGAGAACTCCATGTGTTTCCATTAGTTTAAATGTATTTGAACTATATTCTAAGACGGATACCTTTGGGTTGAATCTCCCCGGTAACGTTCTAAGACTCTCTACATAATAGTATTCTCGTCAATCGGCTCTCCTAATCCCTTTTCCAAAGTAGCTTAAGGTTTCATAAATGTATTGGCAAAAGAATGTTGCTGATTCCAATTCTGAAAGGCTGCTCATTTTTTCTGATTTAGCTTCTTTGACATTTGAGTCACCTTCATATATATTCTCAAGCTTGTCCCATACATTTTTGGCAGTTTTACAACCCAACACCTTATGATAAGCAGATTCAATAAGTCCACTGATAATAATATTCTTTTCTTTTGCATCATTTACCAAATTCTTCTTACCTTGTTCATTCGCGGTTGATGTAAATCCATTTTGAACAGTGTCCCATACTTTGTAACCTTGCACCAAGAGATAGACCTCCATTCTTCCTTTCCAGAGTGCATAATTATTTTCATTGAATAGAGGTACACCATTCTTGGTATGCTCCATGACCTCCTTCCAGCTGTTAAACTGCTATTGAAGGAACCAAGCTCTGATACCAATTGTTGGAAATAATGAGAGGGGGGGTGAATCAGTATTTCTTTCAATTAGAGCATTAGTTAATCTTCAATTATTATCAGTGTTTGTATAATGATAGCAGCAAACAAGAGGAAAAAAATGCACACAATTTTTAAGGTGGAAACCCACTTCGGGACAAAAACCACCTAATGCTTTTCTAATAATTCTTTTCAACTCCAATTGAAAATAAAGCTCCAACTTCCTAGAATCTAGAAAAACATTCTTCTCCAGCTCCCACACTGGATGGACACTCCAACGCCCAAGATTGTTTAGTAGTCAACTGAACGGATGCCCCAACACCCAATGAGCTACAACTCACCCTAGCACCACCCTACCACCCTATAGAAGAATAAAAGAAGAATGGACTCCCGTACCAGGGAAAATGGTCCACTTTTACAATGATATAGAATGATGTATAATAAGAAGATATACTAGACCAGAACCCCAAATTTGACACAACCACCTAATGATGATCCTAGACCTCCCAACACTGCCTCTTCAACCCTTGGCAGATAGATACTAGTACAATTTTTACAATAATCTATTTACAATGACTAAGTACAATGATACCTTTACAATGATTGTATGCAGTGATACCTACTTGAAGACTTCATATGATGAACTTATTGCTGCTGTTATGCACCTTGGTTGCTGCTCTTGTCATGCTACCCTCTGCTTCACCTTTCTTTGCTTTTCTGCCACAGAAAGTCTAGGCCTTTGCAATCCTTGACAACACATGATCTAGCTTTTTCTTGCCTTCTAGGAGCTTGATATTGAATCTGGTGTATCTCTGTTATTTCATATCCTCAATATCTGATTTTCGGTCTTGTAGTAGTCCTCTTAGTCATATTTCCAATGCCATAGGTCTGACCCTATTTGGATTCTTCAAGAGAGAGTTATACCCAATCTCTCACAATGCCCTAATTATGGTCTGTTTCAGCAGAGCGCATTTGTACAACGTGCCACGTGTCATTGTTTCTTCATTTGTCTCTAAAATTGATAGAGTGAAAAATAAAGACTATGCACTATTCACCACTTTTTACGGAATTCCAATCCGATACTCAGAGAGAGAGAGTTATGACGATTTTACCAAGGTCACTTCTTTGAGTTGAATTTCAGGAGCTTGCAAAAACCCTGACTTACACAGATCATTTCTCCAAAAATATTGTGCACCTTGATTTTAATATTTACTGCAGCTTCCTTGGGATTTCGGCTTCACCTCATAAAAATTTCAGCTTCTGAACCTTCGTAGAAAAAATTTTAGAGTGAAAATGACAAGATGACCTGTTTCAGATGGCAAAATCCCTTGCCTAAGGAGGAAATTAATATCACAATTTATATAAATGCTTAAGTTGAGAGGGGCTTCAACAAGCGAATGCGGGAGTGATTTTAGGAGCTTAAAAAAATATTAATTATGACTTTTAAATGACCCATGCCCCAACCCCATGGGGTTTTAGCCCACTAACTGGGGGTACAAAATTCAAACATGAATATCTCTCAAACCGTGAAGAATTACATGGCATGCCATATATCAACGAAAACATCTCGACAAGTAGAAACCATCAAAAGATATATTGACCCCGAATATATTAATTTGGTAGGTCAAAATTCCCATGCAATATTGGGTTAGCCCTTGGTGCTACTTGGATTGACATTAATGACAACCGTTGATCAACAGGTTGTTCTCTTGAATGATTCTTCACTAGAAAATGTCTTAGGTGAAAATAAAGAGATACAAGAGGTATGCTTAATAAACTTAGATTCTCAATATGCAGACGCCATTTTTTATCCAACTCATAGTTATGCACCTGTTGAATTAGAAGCTAAGAAGAAAAGAGCCTTGAGTTTGAAACGAAACCAATATGATCTTGTGAATGGTATTTTGTTTTGAAAAAATTATGACTATGTTTTTCTTAGATTCCTTGAAAAATATGAAGCGGATAGGGTTTTGTAGGAAATGCACAATGGCCCAACTGGTGGGTAATATGGAGGTGACACAACTGAACACACAATACTTCATACTAGCTACTACTAGCCAATGTTTTTTAAAGATACTCATGCTTATGTTAGGAAGTGCAAGAACTTCCAAACAACTTCAGGCAAAGAGAGGAAGTTCGCCCTACCACTACAACCAATAAAAATTGAACAAACATTTTGAACAGTGGGTATTGGATATCATAGGTGACATTGTTCCTCACTCTTCTAAGAAACACAAGTATTTTCTTATAGCTACAGACTACTTCAAAAAATTGGTGGAGGATATACCTATACAAGTTGTGAGTTCAGAACAAGTAATTGATTTTATTGATCAATATATCGTTACTAGGTTTGGTCTCCCACTTGCTTTTATTTTTTATAATGCTTCACATTTTTCTGGTAATTCACTAACTGAATTTTCACTTAAAAGAGGTTTTAAAATTAAATATTCTACAAATTATTATCCTCGAGGAATTGGTTTAGTAGAATCAACCAATAAAAATATCTTAAGAACTATTAAACGAACTATTGATGACAATAAAAGAAATTGGCATAAGTTCCATTTTTTTTCTCTCTGAGCTGACACAATAACCTATAAATAATCATTAGGTGCCTCACCTTATTTCATGGTTTAAGGAAAGGAAGTAATTCTCCCCACTAATATTGCTTTTCCTTCCATGGATTTAGTGTAGTCAATTGAAGAACAACCTTTCTCATCCCTAGAAAATATAATATCCTAAATATTTAAACCAAAGGAAGACAATGAAAAATAAAATCAAACATATTCCAAGAATTAGAAAACTACCAAATATTAGTTCAATTCTACTTCAATTGGTAACATCAAGTTGGCAACTTAGTACTAAAATGGGACAAAGCCCATGAGGAAAAGTGTAAACATATTAAATTCCAAAAATAATGGCTAGGTCCATTTCAAATTTCATAGCAACTCGGTCCATATACCTTTATTTTATAAGATCTTCAAGGAAGAAAATAATATCTTCCTATAAATGGACTGATTCTGAAAAAATATTTTTCATGAAATGTCATTATTAGTTTTATAAATATGTAAATAATCACATGTACAA
>JAXQQM020060902.1:0-48370 GCA_034641835.2 Pinus albicaulis
TTGACCGAGTTTGTTTGGAGGTTGAATTGTTGGTTTGACCAGCGAAGACTTCGCTGCCTAGGGCATCCTGTTGATTGCTGTAAAAGATATTTTCTCTCTCTCCGCTGAATAAGAAGAGTTACAAGAATATTTGTCTCTTGTCTTGGCTTGTCTTCTGTCGATTTATTTTATGTTCTATCAGCATTCACTGTCAATGGTTATATGATTGCAAATGGAATTGGGATAATAAGAAAGATTGAAGTAAACTGCTCTAAGCATAGAACATACCATGGTTAACTAAAATTAACATTTTTTATGGTACCACCCTGTTTTGAATGTTTCAACAAATCCTTCCCACGAGGAGATGGAGGACGGGGGAAGGGATACATAACATACCCAGGCTTTTCCTATTAGGGTTGTGGCAAAAGCAATCATACGACTAAATTCAATGGAGGATGTATCACATGTTTGGTACTTGAATTTTAAAAGATGCTCTTGGGGGTCTTCTTCCCCGGTGAACTTGGGCCTGTTGGGGTCTTCACGCAAGGAGCTAAATAGGGCCTCAATCATATTTGAAAGGTTGAGAGGAATGAAAAACTTCAGTTTTTGTTTTAATCTGTTAATTCTTTTATAAAACAACGGAGTGTGGGGTCCTTCATCCTTTCTACGATGATATGTTATGGTTTCAAGGTCTTCCATTCTAAGAAGGATGTTGTGGAGTCGCCAGAGGAATATTACAAGATGTCGTCAATGAATCAATTCCTCAATGATTCACTAGGGAGGTAGACTTGCTTCCTCCCCGGCAACGGCGCCAAAAATGTTACCGCTCAAACTAGGAGGGGCTCTAAAAGGGGGTCCTTGGAGGGCTACTACCAGGTTAAGGGCAACAATGGAGCAAAATCCCACTGTCACCTCAGCTAAGGCTCCCTATTCTCTATGGACTTTCACTGATGGGAGGAGACCTGATATAATAAGGACCACGAAATAAGTAGATCAATGATAGGGTGAGGGGTGATCCTAGGGGGCTATTCAAAAGAGAGGTTCAGATATATAGCTTACTTGCTTTGGAAGGCAAGGCTGAAGGTTCTCAAAGAAGGGCTCAAGGAGAATTTCATGGTTAAGGTTTCGGGAATGTATCTTATAATGGAGCCCCTCAAACGCCAAAATTCTTGTAAAGGCTTGGATTCCAAATGGTCTTTGAAGAATTACCCTTAATGGCTTGTGGGACCACACAGGACCAAGTGGACCTAGGGTATAGGTCAAGGGTGTAGAGTTTAGCAACCAATGATGTACTTGACCTATTCCGAAGGGGAAAGGGACCAAAGAAAGAATTTTTAATATGAGACAAGGTGATGATCCCAATGAGGTCTTTTAGCCTAAGGAAACCAAGGGCAAGATTGATCTTGAGGCTAGGGCTTGAGGTATCTCACAATCCCACCGTCGGAATTGCTTCAAAACTAGAGGGTGCCTAGGAGAAACCCCAACGCAAAGGATACCAAGAGATCCAATTTTCCTAGTGGATGCTTTTCAAGATAAATGATGACCTAAAAGACCTAAAGGGCTAGACCTAGAAAAGAGAAGGTGAGAGAAGGAAAATAAGTCTAAGGTGATCACCTTTATGGTGTACCAGTGCCTAGTCCTTTGGGGAGATTTGGAGTCAAGAGTAATTATGACTATGGATATTGAATATTCTATGTCAAGGAGGCCTCAAAGACAACTTCGCATAACATTAGGGCAGTAGCAAAAGCAGCTTCAAGAGCTTTATACTTCGTTTTGAAAAATAGATGGCTTATCAAGATGAATTTCATTGAAGAAGCAATCTCTAGGAACATTCTTTCATAATACATGGCCCATACATAAAGCATCACTATCTAGAAACTGCATTTCCACAACTTTGCATGAATGGCTGCAGTAAATTAGCCCTGGTATAGCAAAACCCAGCAACAATGTATGTGACAAAAATAGAGAGAGAAAATAGCATTAAATTGTACTTACATGTATTAAGAGTATATCCAACCATCAAAACTTTGCCAATCAAGAAGCTCCAAGACAAGAGAAAATAATCCAAACATCAAAATTCATTCCATACTCCAAAAATTCGTCCTCCAAGAAGGATAGCGAAGTTCTCTAAAGAGATACAAGTCCAATCCAAGTGATGATACTAAAATGAATTCACATCACTTGTATTTCTACACTTCTAATGAGTTCGATTTAGCTAATTAGACCTGTTACCCACCACTTTGTGGGTGATATCCCTAGGAGAAATGTTTTCTCCATGACGGACCTCAGCCGACAGCCAGTAGTCGCTTGCAGCCCTCAACTAGCTCATTGTGCCATTCTCCGCCAACCGAGCCAGCCATGTGGTCCCCACCCATTTGTATTGATCGTATGTTTGAAGGTGGGCCTCCCGAACCTAAGGTAAGTCTTGTCATTTGGTAATTGAGTATTGGATTTACTTGTCATGGATAATTCCGACCATGGATTGATGGGGGGGATTCGGCGGAAAGAGTGGGCTTAGTTTGTGCTTTTGTCCCCTTGACCTCTTTTGGATGTTACCCTTAGATTTTAGTCTCGTGGGATCTCCTTTACTGACCATTTGGTTTTAGGGTGGTACTGCTTGAGAAATCCCGACTTTGGTTGCATGGTCCCGCTCCCTTATCCACATATAATACTCCCCTTCCATTCACTATACCCCCATTCATCATCTCTCCCACCTAGGTCCACATTTCCTCACTGGGTCCACATAGGGTTAGCCTTCCCATTCCCTTGCCCCCACCTTGGGTCAGGCTTGGAACGATGCCCCAGAGGTTGAAGCAACTAAAAAGAAAAGTAAAAGCATAAATGGACACATTCAACAGGAAAATGTACCACAAGATGCAAAAGATGGTCGGGACAAACATAATTAGCACGTGGGCAAAAGCCAATGCATAAGCTCTACCCCATACCCATGGCCATCACCCTCGTTCCATAGGCCCTAGATGAGCCTCCTTTATCATTCATTAACCCATGATTGTCCCAATCCCTGGAGGGTAATGAACCGCCCTACTAAAAATGGGGTAATCACTGCTATATCTTACACATCATGCTCTTATCCTTTGAGCCTCGAGCAGTTAATCAAAGAAAAATCATAAAAGGCAAAAGGCATATAAAGAAGGGTGGAAAAATCAGGGTTGGGGCACCTCATTGCCCATAATTTCTCCCTCCTTCGCCTTACATACCCAGGATGGGCTTCCCTTTTTCTAGCTACCCTTGTGCCCTGATATGTGGCCTAGAATTGCCCCTCTCATCCCCTATTCCATTTCACCTCTTTATCACATGCCATCACCATTTGAGGGATGTACCTTGGACATACTATCCCCTCTAAAGGTAGAAACCACCTAATAAGGTACATGGCCAACCCCCTTTGGAGCTTGGAGACATTAGCACATGCCAGAGCCCACTATGGAAAGGCATGCCATTATGAAGTGTCCACTTGTCCATGGCAAGGGGAGGCATTGGATCTTATGCAGGATTGCAGATGGTGTCCGTTTTAGGTTTGGTCTCCCTATACGGGGTCCTAACCCTCCAGAGGGCTATATTGGCATGTTGAATTTTGGTAGCATCGGATGTGTTCTAAGTCTCAAATTTTGCAAGGAGGCTTAGAAAAAGAAAGAGATCGAGTCAATATGATCTAAGCCGTTGATTATGTTTTAATCTGGGTAGTTGGTTATCCAACGAAAAGATTATAAGGACTTCGATGGGCATTTGGAAAAAACATCGGAGAGATTTTAGAGATCGATTTCTCAAGAGAGTAGCGCAGAGCAGGTGGACAGATCACATCGAGTTGATTCTACGTAGTGAGGGGAAGAGATAGTTCCGGTTGTAGATTTTCCTGAGCTGGGAATACATCGCAGAGAAGGCAAAGAGGAGGATGCAGAAGAGGCAGCATAGGGGCAACGCGGAGCCACGCAAAGGCAGCGTTGAGTCTCTGAAGAGATTCGCAATTTTTGCTGAGGGTCAGTCAGATCCAGTGTCAGAGTGTTGGGGTGTGAGACCGAAGGGACAGAAGATCAACATCCAGGCAGCAGAAAGACCAATCAAAGGAGGTGACGCAGTCCCCAGCCATAGTGATGCAGATCTGCGTAGAGACTGCGCATAGGCAGTGTGAGACTTGTCAGTTCAGGGTTGGGTCAGTGTCGGATCTCCAATGTTAGTGTGAGGTCATTTTCTCACTAACTCTCTGTCAGTTATTTTCTCTGTAGGGATGGCTAGTAAGGCATCCTAGATTGTATTCAGAACTACTGCTTAATAATACAAACCCTCAGTTGGTTCACCGGTTTCCCGCATCGGATTTTTCCGGGGACATTTGTCCAAAAATAATGGTGTCATATGTATGTCTATTTCCTCTTTCTCAGTTCTTGTTCCGCATATAATTTTTATGTAGCGAACGTTGTAGTGTGATGTATGTTGATTTTTGTCGCATCAGAAAGTAATCTAAGTCTCAAATTTGGTGAGGAGGCTTACACACCAGTATACCAAAGAACCCAAAAACCGTTTGTGGAAATTTCACTTAGTTCATGTTTTATTAAAATAATTAATTATTTTAATGGAGACCCTAAGTCTAAACTTAGGGAAATTAAATAATTAATGGGTATTAATAAAACAAAGTGTGAATCTTCTAGAGAACGAAGATCAAGTCAATTTTTAATCTTAGCCATTGATTAGACTTCTAATCTGAGTTGTTGATTCATCAACAAGAAGATTATAAAAGAAGGTTTGAGGGCCATTTGGAAAGTAAGTCGGGCAAACACTCAGTAACTCGAGGGAAGTCGATTCTTCAGAGCATAGAATTCGATTTCAGAGGGAGAGTTGCAGGACGAAGGAAGCGGAGGGCTTCAGCAGCAGTCAGAACTCGAGGAAGAGGGAAGCAAAAGGGCAGAGAGGCAATGTAGAGGGACAGCACAGCAGTGACGTAGTCTCTATGCAGAGAAGGACGCAGGAGTGACACAGTGAGGGTTAGAGTGTCTCTCAGGTGTCAGAAGTTCTCCAGAGTTCAGGAGAAAAATTATCTCAGGTGTTTTCCTACAAGTTTCTCAGTTATGCTGCCAGTCATTCCTTGTAAATAAATTGTTGTTGAAGATTAATATATAAACACTCATCTGTTACACCAGTTTTCCCACATTGGGTTTTTCCAAGAGAAAAATTATCTCAGGTGTTTTTTTTGCAAGTTTCTCAGTTATTCTGCCAGTGATTCCTTGTAAATAAATTGTTGTTGAAGAAACCCTCATCTGCTGCACCGATTTTCCCACATTGGGTTTTTCCAGGGACAATTGTCCAAAAATAACTGTGTTGATGTGATTGATTCTTGTGCTTGTATTCTGTTGTTTCTTTCTCTATATGTATATATGTGATAACTGCAGTAGAATTTATTTCGAAATTTACTGAAGGAATTTTCATAAATAACATATTGTGAAAATAAGTAGGAGAAATAAATCAATAACCGCAGTAGAATTTTAGAAGTGAAATTTTACCATGGTATCAGAGCAAAGATCAGGGTACAGGATTGGAGATTCTACAAAGGAACGAAGTCTAAATGTCATTGTAGCAGCAACTCAGAAGGGTTCACGCAGTTCTCCAGAGAAAAGGGAAAGCATGAAAGAAAGGAAGGATCACGACATCTTTGTATTGGCTTCTAGAGTGGAAGAAGAGTACGCTTGTGTATCAAGCTCTGCTTCTTCAGAGGTTAGGAATATTGATAGTGGAGCTTCTACACATATGACGTGAATACGTGAATGTTTCAAGAAGAACAGATGAACTTCAAGATGACCATGGGTACCCCTATTGGAAGAGGTACCATAGTTTTTCAAATTGAAGCTGGGAATAAGCTTCGGGCTACCAATGCACTGCATGTGCCTGGTTTGGGGATCAACTTACTCTCTATGTCTCAGCTATAGAACAAGGGCCATAACATATACTTCATTGACAAACGAGTATATGTCAAACACCCAAGTTGGAAGAAGAAGGCACAAATCGGAGTCGGGAGCAACAAACTATATAAGTTGCAACTCAAATCTCCAATGGCACTGATAGGCAATAGTAGTGAGAAAGATTTGAATGAGCTATGGCACAGAAGGATGGGGCACTTACACCATGGGGCTCTAAGAATTCTCAAAGAGACCATCACAGGAGTTCCAGAACTGAGCACCAAGCGAGATGATGTATGTAGAGGATGCATACTAGGTGAGTACACCAAGGTTGCTTACCCCAGAAACAACAATAGGGCTAAGAGTGTGTTGGGATTAATACACTCAGACATCTGCGAACCTATGTCCCATAGAGCTCTTAGTGGTGTCGAGTACTTCGTCACCATTGATGACCATTCCAGGAAAACTTGGATCTACTTTCTAAAGACCAAGGATGAGGTCTTTGATCGATTCAAAGAGTTTAAGGCTCTGGTTGAGAATTCGACAGGAGAGAAGATAAAATATTGCGGTCAGATAATGGTGGAGAATATATTCATAAAAAATTCACTGAGTTCTGCGCAAGGGAAGGCATCAAAAGGGAGTGGACCGCTCCATATAATCCGGAGCAGAATGGAGTAGCAGAAAGGAAGAATAGAACTATTGTTGAAGCAACGAAGGCAATGTTGTATGATCAAGATATGCCCAAGTTCCTGTGGGCAGAGGCATGCAGTACAGTTGTGTATGTTCAGTACAGGATTCCTCACAAGGCACTAGGTAAGATTACACCAGAGAGTGTCTTTAGTGACCGGAAACCAAAGGTAAGCCATTTCAGGATATTTGGTAGTTTGGCATACTACCATGTTCCAGAAGAAAAGAGGAAGAAATTAGATCACACTGCAGAAAAGGGATATCTGGTGGGATATAGCGAGAATGCTAAGGCATATAGAATCTACATTCTTGGAAATAGAAAAATTGTAGTACAACGAGATGTAAAGTTCATGGAGGACAGAGCTTTTAGGAGATCTCGGGAGATGCCTTCTAAAATGCAGTCAGAAGATGATCCATTGGTCCAGCCTCTTCGACCAACCGAAACTAGCACCAGTGCTTCTCCAAAGCACAAGGATCTAGTAGTTTATCTCAAGAAGATTCGCAAGAGGAGGAACAGGAAGATCCACCCTCTACCAGCAATAGGACGAGTCAGGAACCATGACAGATTCTGAGGGATGCGGAGGAGTTTGGCGGAGCTCCTAGAAACGAGAAGAGGCAACGCAGGCAACCTGACATGTACGAAGCCTTGGTGGCTCAGGTTTGGGAACCCTCTAGTTTCAAGGAGGCAGCTCAGCATCAGGTATGGGTAGACGCAATAGTGGAAGAAAGCCTTGTATGGACTTAAACAAGCTCCTAGAGCTTGGTACGGTCAGATTGATGGTTACTTGCAAAAGATGGGATTCGTCAAGAGTGACGTAGATCCTAATCTCTACTATCTAACAGTAGGGAATAAGCCTCTAATAATGGTGTTGTATGTAGATGAACTATTCTTAACAGGCTCGTCTAGGCTCATCAAGAATTGCAAGGAGAACCTAGCTGCAGAATTCGATATGAAGGATCTGGGACTGATGCATTATTTTCTGGGGTTGGAAGTTTGGCAACAGAAGGGTGAAATCTTCCTTGGTCAAGGAAGATATGCTACAGAAATTCTGAAGAGGTTCAGGATGCAGGATTGTAGACCCATGGCTACTCCAATGATCACCAACTGGAAGAAGATTGACGTATCCGAAGATGATGAGCTTGATCCTACCTTGTACAGAGAGCTCATAGGGTCCCTGATGTATCTGGTCAACACAAGGCCAGACATATGTTACGCTATCAATACCCTCAGGCAGTTCATGGTAGAACCAAGTGTTGATTTTTGGGTAGCATCGGACGTGCTCTAGCTCTGAAACTTTGTGGAGGGGCTAGAACACATGAGATCTCCAAAACCCAGAAGTCATTTAGAGAAATTCCACCCAGAGCTTAAGTTATTCAAATAATCAATTATTTTAATGGAGACCCTAAGTCTGACTTAGGGAAATTAAATAATTAAAGTGAATTAATTTAAACATGTGGGTGAGAATGTTCTAAGTGACGAGGATCAAGTCTTTTCTAATTTTGGTCGTCGATTAGAGATTAGATCACGGTAGATAATTATTCAACTGTAAAAGTATTAAAGGAAGGCTTGGGGTCAGTTGGAGAACACACACAGAGTCTAAGAGATAGAATTCTTCTGACAGAGTAGTGCTCCGACGAAGATTAGATCTGAGTGTTTCAGAGAAGTAGTGAGGGGCAGATACAATGATTGGTCGGAAGGCCAAGAGTGCAAAACAGAGCAAGGGCAGCAGAGACGCAAAGGAGGCAGTGCAGCCAGCAGGAGAGGTGAAGTAGACCCCAGAGAGGGTGATGCAAGCCCATGTAGGGGCAACGCAGAGCCTTTGAGGGATAGTCCAGAATTAGCAAGAAATCGAAGTTTCTAAGTAGGCAGGGCTGAAACTCTATTTCTGAGAGGTTGATTAGCACAGAGGAAGGGTGACGCAGTCCTTCAACCAAGCCCATGTAGGCTTACGCAGTGGCAGCGTAGAGACTGCACAAAGCTAGCTGGGGTTTCACCAGTGACTGATCCAGATCAGTCAAGACTTGCAGAGTGAGGTAAAACTCACAATTATCTTTGTTTGTCGAGGATTCTCTGTTGGGTGAGCCATATTATGGCACCCTAGATGTACTCAAAATTTTTCTTAATAATAAAAACCCTCAGAACTGTTGCACCAGTCTTCCCGCATTGGGTTTTTTCCGGGACATTTGTCCGAAAAATCTTGTGTCCTTTGTCTGAATGTGCTTATTCTTCAATACTTGATCAGTGTAATTATGTAGGCAGCAGTGTATTTACTTTGATGTTTTCTTGAACTTATCCAGAAAATAACTTGTGATTTAATCAAACAAGTAGAAGTAAATCAGATTTACTGCTACAAGATTTATGCTGAGTAGATTCAGAAATTTTCACATGCTATCAGAGAATTTGCAGATCAAGATGAGTTGAAGCCATCAGCAGAAGACCAAAGAATTTTTGTTGTAAGAAGGAGGTTGTCCCAGTGACAGCGCAAATCTAGGAAGAAGCACGGAAGGGTGACACAATCACCAAAGGGGCTCACACAGAGCCTGCATCAGCTAGCAGAGTAACGCAGAAGCCTGTGGTAGAGGCTTACGCAGTCTTTGTTGGGACAGCGCAGAGGCTTTGAGCCTCAGATTTTCCGGTTGTCGTGGCTGCAAGTGCAAATCGTTTTCTTCAGTAGCGGCTGGTGGGGCATTGTTTCTGTTGGTGCATAACAATGTCTAGCAAGGTGTGACAAAGTAGGGGAAGCAGTCCCTCAGCAGATTTCTCGCCAAGAAGTCTGAGATCTGATCAACAGAGTGATTGGAGAGGGTCGATTCGACAACAATTGGCGGAGGGTTTCCGGGAGGGAAATCACTTGTCAAAGGGAGTGTATTCTCTAGAGGGTTTCTAGCGCCAAGAAGCCCATATCCAAGTCCTTTGCTGAAAGCGGAAATAGAAAAAGGGAGAAGAGTATCATTTCGACATCTTTTTGAGTAGAGATGGCCTCACATGGACTGAGGGATCAAGACAGGTTGGATGGAGCATCCAACTTCGTCATCTGGAAGGCCAAAATCTTGTCAGTTCTAGATGAATATTGCATCAAAGATCACGCCGAGAATGTTTGCAATGTTCCTGTTGACACTAATCCATTGAAGAAGTATGAGGAAGCGCAAGTGAGGGACAAGCGCTTGATTTTGGACGGGGTCAAGGATCATGTGGTCCCCCACATTGTTGAAAAGAAGACCGCAAATGAGATGTGGACGACTTTGACCACATTGTATCAGGGGACTTCTGTCCAGAGGAGAATGCTTTTGGAGAATTAGCTTCGACTATTTAAGATGCAAAAGGGAGAGGAAATCGACCCCTTCCTCACGAGGTTGAAGGAGATCCGTGATCAGCTGGTTACCATGGGGGCCACTCTTGACGAAGGTCTTATGGTAAGAACTGCCTTGAATGTAGTTACTAATGAGTGGGAGAACTTTGTCCAAGGCATCTTGGGCAGAGCAGATCTCCCAAATTGGGAAAACATGTGGGCAGCTCTTTGACAAGAAGAGATCAGGAGGATGACCAAGACAGGCAGCAGCAACGGAGGGATCAAGATCAAGGAGGAGGAGGACGAAGATGCGGCTCTCGCATCTAAGGGACAGCAACAGCAGCAAAGGAAGAAGAAGAAAGACCTTTCAAAGGTCAGGTGCTTTAGATGTGGTGAATTAGGACATTTCGCCACAACTTGTCCTACGAAAAAGAAGGGCAAGGAAGATTCTGATTCAAAGGCTGCAGCAGCTAAGGGCGATGATGGGAGTGATGACGATGTGGCTATGAGTGCTCGTGTGCCTCAAGAGAAGAGGTGGGGCGACATACATCTACAGTTCTCTTGAACTACAAATGGAGGGCAGAATCCTTGAGGTGCAACGAGCTACAGGAGCCCTTAATGACAATAGCAGGATAACTAGATTCAGTTGGTGTAGAGGATTATGGAAGCACATTGGCAAAGCTAGGACGTTGAAGACTTGAGCAACACAAAGCAGAGGCAGTAGCAGCGTGGCAGCAGCGCAGAGGCTGATGGGATTTCAGCAGCGCAGAGGCAGTGCTTATGCAGTGCAAAGCAGCAGCAGCGCAGAGCTTCAGAGGGTCAGCACAGATTAGCAGCAGAGAGTGCTTCAGTATCAAGGTGCATCCAGACTGACTTGTCTGTCAGGATTTTTGGGTGATGTCCTTCAGTTGCTTAACTCTCAGCAACTGAGTTATAGTGCAACAGTTAGCAGGGCCAATGCTATGGGCAACATGATGTTGCATTTGAGAGGGAGGTGCAATACAGATGATGCAGTGACAGTGGCAGAGTCATGGGGCAGCAGTACAGTAGGCAACAACGCAGTGGATGAGGGCAACAGCCAAGCATCAGCAGCGCAGGGGACCGATGCTGTAGATCAGTGTGATGCTTCAGGTTGAAGTATCACTAGAGCACTTTCCTCGCTAAGAGGGATTGTTGATTTTTGGGTAGCATCGTATGTGCTCTAGCTCCGAAACCTTGTGGAGGGGCTAGAACACATGAGATCTCGAAGACCCAGAAGTCGTTTGGAGAAATTCCACCCGGAGCTTAAGTTATTCAAATAATTAATTATTTTAATGGAGACCCTAAGTCTAACTTAGGCAAATTAAATAATTAAAGTGAATTAATTTAAACATGTGGGTGAGAATGTTCTAAGTGAAAAGGATCAAGTATTTTATAATCTTAGTCGTCAATTAAAGATTAGATCACGTCCATTGATTATTCAACTAGAAAAGTATTAAAGGAAGGCTTGGGGTTAATTGGAGAACACACACAGAGTCTAAGAGATCGAATTCCTCTGACAAAGTAGTGCTAAGAGGAAGATCAAATCTGAGTGATTCAGAGAAGAAGGGGCAGATGCAGTGATTGGTCGAAAGACCGAGAGTGCAAAGCAGAGCAAGGGCAGCAGAGACGCGGAGGAGGCAGTGCAGCCACCGGGAGAGGTGACGTAAACCCTAGAGAGGGTGACACTGGCACACGTAGGGCTCACGCAGGGGCAGCGCAGAGCCTCCAAGGGACAGTCCAGAATTAGCAAGGAATCAGGGTTTCTAAGCCCGCAGGGCTGAAATTCAATTTTTGAGAGGCTGATCAGCACAAAGGAAGGGTGACGCAGTCCTTCAGCCAGGCCCATGCAGGCTTACGCAGTGGCAGCATAGAGACTGCGTAGAGCTAGCTGGGGTTTCACAAGTGACTGATCCAGATCAGCCGGGACTTGCAAAGTGAGGTAAAACTCGCAATTATCTTTGTTTGCCAAGGATTTTCTCTGTTGGGTGAGCCAGATTATGGCACCCTAGATGTACTCAGAACTACTGCACCAGTTTTCTCGCATTGGGTTTTTCCGGGGACATTTGTCCGAAAAATATTGTGTGTCCTTTGTCTGAATGTGCTTATTCTTCAATACCTGATCTGTATAATTGTGTAGGCAGCAATGTATTTACTTTGATGTTTTCTTGAACTTATTCAGAAAACAACTTGTGATTTAATCAAACAAGTAGGAGAAGTAAATTAGATTTACTGTTGTAGGATTTCTATTGGATAGATTCAAAAAAATTCACACCAAGGAGGGCACATTGGGCAGCAGCCAAACATGTTCTCAGGTACATACGAGGAACAGTCGAGCATGGATTAAGATACACACAAGGCAATGACATCAGACTAAGTGGGTTCAGTGACGCAAATTGGGTTGGAATTTCAGTAGATCGGAAGAGTACCAGTGGGTACTGTTTCAACATTGGATCAGGAATGACTTCTTGGTTCAGTAGGAAACAAAAGTTCATAGCTCTGAGTTCAGCTAAGGCGGCATATATGGCAGCAAGCACAGCTTCATGTGAAGCCATATGGCTTAGGAAGCTGCTTGCGAATCTACTCAAGGAGAACATGGAAGTGACCAGTATTCTATGTGATAATCAGAGTTGCATCAAGCTCTCTGAGAATCATGTGTTTCATGATCGGTCAAAGCGCATTGACATCAGGTGTCACTTTATCAGAGACTGTGTGCAGCGGGGAGCTATACAATTGCAGTACACCCCGACAAGAGAACAGGTGGCAGACATCCTTACTAAGGCTCTGGGAAGAACAAAGTTTGTTTATTTCAAAGAGAAGAGGGGGATGATCAAGAATTCGTTTAAGTAGTAGAAATGGACAAGTGCAGAGCTTGAGATTGAGTTGCAGTACAGATGAGGAAGTGACAGTGACAGTGTCATGGGCAGTAGTACAGAAGGCAGCAGCGCAGTAGATGAGGGGCAGCAGTCGAGCATCTGCAGCGCAAAGGATGCTTCAGGGTCAGAGCAGTATGCAACAAGCAAATTGCTAAAGCACTTTCCTCGCTAAGAGGGAGTGTTGATTTTTGTAGCATCGGAAAGTGATCTAAGTCTCAAATTTGTTGAGGAGGCTTAGACACCAGTATTCCAAAGAACCCAGAAACTGTTTGTGGAAATTTCACTCGGTTCATGTTTTATTAAAATAATTACTTATTTTAATGGAGACCCTAAGTTTAAACTTAGGGAAATTAAATATTTAATGGGTATTAATAAACCAGAGTGTGAATCTTCTAGAGAACGAAGATCAAGTCAAGTTTTAATCTTAGCCATTGATTAGAATTATAATCTGGATCGTTGATTCATCAACGAGAAGATTATAAAAGAAGGATTGAAGGCCATTTAGAAAGTACTAAATGGGGCAAACACTCTATAACCCAAGTGAAGTCGATTCTTCAGAGCATAGAATTTGATTTCAAAGGGAGAGTTGTAGGGCAGAGGAAGCGGAGGGCTTCAGCAGCAGTCAGAACTTGCGGAAGAGGGAAGCAGAAGGGCAGAGAGGCAGCACAGAGGAACAACGCAGTAGTGACGCAATCTTTGTGCAAAGAAGGACGCAGGAGTGACGCAGTGTGGGTTAGAGTGCCTCTCAGGTGTCAGAAGTTCTCCAGAGTTCAGGGAAAAATCATCTCAGGTGTTTTCCTGCAAGTTTCTCAGTTATTCTGCCAGTCATTCCTTGTAAAGAAATTGTAATATATAAACACTCATCTATTGCACCGTTTTTCCAACATTCGGTTTTTCCGGGGACAATTGTCCAACAATAACTATGTTGATGTGATTGATTCTTGTGCTTGTATTATGTTGTTTCTTTCTCCATATGTATATATGTGATAACTGCAGTAGAATTTATTTCGAAATTTACTGAAGGGTTTTTCATAAATAACTTATTGTGAAAATAAGTAGGAGAAATAAATCAGTTACTACAGTAGAATTTCAAAAGTGAAATTTTCACAATGTATTCAGTGTTTGCCGTAGAAAACAACAGATAAATTGTTAAGATAAAATTAACAATTAGGTGTATATTTTCCAGTTGCTGCAATAGGATTCTGGGTTTAGGAATTTTCACATGGTATCAAATCTTGTATGGCAGCGCAGGTGAAGCAAGAGAGCATATCAGGAGAACTCAGCGTGGAAGAGGAGGGAGATCGAAAAGCTGTGTAGGCAGCAGATTGAATCCCCAAGGGATTGCGCAATCCAGGCCAGGAGGGCAAGATTCTCGACGAAATTCTCTCTCTGAGTGAGTCGACAGAGAGGTAAGATTTCCAGTTCGTGATTTGTCAGCGACAGAGGGAGTAGCGCAGAGCAGTTTTCTGTGGGACGCATTTTTCTAAAGCATTTTTGTGGGCAAAAAAGCGCCAGAAGAAGAAAGGAGACATTTTTGAAAGAATTTTCTTCCTCAATGAATTCCGAGCCATGGAATTATAATTCTCAGTTGCTGAGCAACAGCGTTGAGGAGCAGATCTACATAATCTAGCAGGGGGTGTGTAGGTCAGCGTAGCAGCTACGTAGAAGAGAGAGAGGGAGCAGCTCAACATTTTTCAGTTGGAGGAGATGACAGCTAATGGGTTGAGAGATCAAGATTGGTTGGAGGGTGCCTCCAACCATGTGATCTAGCAGGCAAGGATCAAGTGTCTGTTAGATGAGCATGATCTCAAAGCTTTTATCGATGGTGTAGCAGTTATCCCCGTGGATGCAGATCCATTAAAAGCCTACAAGTAGGATATGGCGAAAGCCAAGCGTTTGATCCTCGACGGAGTGAGGGATCATGTTGTATGTCACATCACTAGCAAAGGAACTACCAAGGAGATGTGGGATGCCTTGGAGACGCTATATCAAGGAACTTCCGTGCAGCGGAAAATGTACTTGCAGGAGAAGATGCGATCTAAAAGGATGCAAAAGGGAAAATGCATTGATTTGTTCCTTGCAAAACTTCAAGAAACCCGAGATCAATTAGCAGTTGCGGATCTACGCCTCTGGCCACCGAGATGGTCAGATTAGCTCTAAACTCTCTATCAGATGAATGGCAAGTCTTTGTCCAGAGCATCTCGGGCAGAGAAAGGTTGTCTGATTGGGAATAGATGTGGGTCACTCTTCAGTAGGAAGAGATGAGGTGAGATATGATCAAGTGCAAACTTGATGGCAGTAGCAGTAGTGGGTCAAATCCCAAGCAGGAGGAAGAGAATGCAGCCCTTGCATCTAAGGGGCAGTAGGAGCAGCAGAGGTGGAAAAAGGACATCTCAAAGATCAAGTGTTTTCGATGTAGTGAAATGGGTCATTACGCTACTCAGTGTCCTCTCAAGAAGAAGGACAAGGACGAGAAACATGATCCGTAGGCTGCAACTGCAAGGATCGAGGAGGAGGAGTTAGCCATGATTGCCCACATATCTCCAGGGGAGAATTGGGGTGATCTAGAGTTGTAGTTTGAAAGAACTGCAAGTTGGGTAGGATCCTTGAAGAGTCCACCTCATGGATCAGTACCTTGCTACGGGAGCCCAAATAAGAGGTAGCAGGATGGACCAATGTCAGTTGGTACAGAGGAGTGTCGAAGTGACAGCGTAGTGGCTAGAGAGCGCCAGAGTCTGAGCAGCACAAAGTGAGGTTGGAAACAGTGCAGCAAGGCACAACGTAGAGTCAGCAGCAGCGTAGCAGCTTCAGAGGGTCAGTGCAGGAACTATCAGCAGTCAGATCTTCAATATCAGATGCATCATGTTGAACACTTCGTTCAGTAATTTTGGATGTTTTTTTGCTGCAACAATAGAGTTGCAGTGCAGATGCAGTTGGCAGCAATATGCAAGGTCAGCAACAACAGAGATGCAGTAGCGCAATAGTTGATGGGTAGCTGTGTCAGGTATCAGTAGCACAGAGGGAGATGTTACAGAGTCAGTGTAGGGCTTCAGCAGGATGCATTACTAGAGCACATTCTTTGCTAAGAGGGAGTGTTGATTTCTGGTAGCATCGGATGTTCTCTAAGTCTCAAATTTTGCAGGGAGGCTTAGACACATGTATTCCAAAATACCCAGAAAGCTTTGGGAAATTCCACCTAGATGGGGTTTTATTTAAATAATTAATTATTTTTAATGGGAGTCTAAGTCCAAACTTAGGGAATTAAAATAATTAAAGTATATTATAGAACTGGGTGTGAAACTTCTAGAAAAAAACAGAGATAGAGTCAATATGATCTAAGTTGTTGATTATGTTTTAATCTCGGCCATTGGTTATCCAACGAGAAGATTATAAGAAGGACTTCGATGGGCATTCGGAAAAAGTCTAGAGATCGATTTCTCAAGAGAGCAGTGGGATCACATCGAGTTGATTCTACGTAGTGAGGGGGTAGATAGTCTTGCTGAGATTTTCCGTGCGCCCCCCCCCCCCCCCCCCCCCCCCCGAATACATCACAGAAGGGAGACACGTACGAAGAGGCACGTGAGGGGCTACGCCGGCGTCAGCAGCGCCGACGCAAAGGCAAATAAGTGAGCTCGTTAATTTTGGACAACTATGTCCAAACACCATGTTATGATGCTTAGATGAAGGTGCCAATATTTTTATTGGACTCCCCTTTCGGAGAGGTGAAATATCGATCTAAAGATCATCTTGATCCGATGAGTAGAACATTTATTTTGAATATATTCAAAATATGTGCAGGTTGGCCTGAAGGTTTTGTGCCTTAGCAGTTGTGTCACACACCCTCATTGATGGATATAAATTGGTCAACATTGGAGGACATTTTCACTCATCTCATCCTCACACATTTCTCTCTCCTCATCTGATTGGTTCGATGTCTTTGGTGACTCTTCTCTCCACACATGGGAAATTTCCAGCAGCATCACATTTCTGATTTCGCTCTAAGGTTTCTATAGCAAACTTTGACCAGCGTTGACTTTGGTCAACGCAAGGTCAAATCGACCCGAAACTCTCCCAAAATTTCGATTTTCCTAATCTGCATTTTCTGGCACTATTCTGGAGGTAAAACGTTGACTTCGACTTTTCGGCATTGACCTAGCTGCTGCTGCTGTTTGTGTTGACCATTGACTTTTTGGGTTGACTTTTGAGTTGACCGTTTGGTTGTCCTAGAGGGTTGTGTGACATTACTGGTTAGCTGACCATATTAAGACTTTGTTGGTTGAAGCATCCTGTTGACCGTCGTAACGCACCAACACACTTATATATTTCTAGCTTGTCTTTTGTCGATCTAGTGGTATGTTCTATCAGCGTTTTACTTTATTGTTTATGTGATCGCTGTCTAATATTGAAGAGAAAGTAAAGTTGCATCAAGCATAGAACATCTACATAAATTTACATGGTATCAGAGCTGAGGTGAAGACAAAACCCTAATTTGTAGCAATCATCGAAGAAGAGGATGGGTTCCTCAAACTACAATGGCTCTAAGGTTGATGACAAATTGACTAGGAAGGATGACTTCCATGCTTGGAAGATGACATTGTGATGCAGGGGTTCTGTTAGAAAGCAGATCCTAGCATATAAAAATTCACTGCTTCACTCAATACGAAATGCTCAATTTTTCTTCAAATAAAACCATAAAAGATTCAGCTTAAAATTCACATGAAGGAGAAAGAGCCATTCAAATCAACTACAGATATAAAAATATAAAAATTCTCTGGCCAAATATTACATTGGGCAGCCTCTTGGCTCTTGGCCCTTCAAACCATCTCTCATGCTTATTGTACTCCTCACAACACTCAGTTGTGTTTCTTCCTCACAAAAACACTCCTATTTATATATAAATAATGAATTTAATTCATTCCAAAAATCTCTCCACACAAATCTCAACTAAATCTAAATTAGATTCATTCTAGGTTTGGACTCAACAAAGTCCCGTACTTAGAATTCCTACTCCCTAAATTTGCTACCTAATTCTATTTCCCTCGTATCCTTTTAATTATTAAAGATATATACAATAATCCTCACCTTTACATTTTTCTCTCTTAAATTATTAAAATGAATAAATAATGTTGAAATTTGAAAACGGAGACGTGTGGTTCAAGGCTTTGATCTTTGGCTTAGGGAAAAGTGTCCAAAAGAATTTAATTTTTCTCCCAAAGTGACTTTATAAAGTTATAAAGTCAAATCTAATTTAAAAGTGACTTTAAGTGATAAAGTTACTAAAGTCTAATTTTAAAGTGATTTTAATAAAGTCAATGTAAAATTAGAAAGGAAAAGTGACTTTGGAAATAAATGACTAAGTGGGTCTTTATTAAAGTGGGGTGAATTAAAAAATAGAAAGTGAGATTTAAATGAGCATTTAATCTCAGCCCTAGATCTCAATCTATCTCAGCCATTCGATTTAGGGATTCCCCAAAAGTCACTTAGGGTTAGGTTAAAGGAGGAAAAGGAGGAAAAGATCATTCATTCTTTCATGAGCAGATTGAGAGAGGAGGAGAGGGAGCTGAAGAGTAATTTCTGAGCGGAGGGAGAGCAACAAAGGCAACACAGCAAGTTCGTACAGCAAGAGGGCACACTTCCCAAGGCTGAAAATCCGTACAGCAGAGTTTCATTGGCACATTAACCAAGGCAGAAAGTCCGTACAGCAGTTTGCACGGTTTTCGAGAGAGGGGCAGCACTGTTTTCGAGGAGCTGGAGCAGTAGCAAGGAGCACGATTTTCTAGACAGATTTTCTGGGCACGAAAATCGAGAAAAGAGGCTGTTGTCCTGACTGTACGGAATCCGTACAGTCCGTACAGTGATTCCTGGCACGTTTTTCGAGGCAGTAAAGGCAGCATTTAATGTTGTAATTTCTCTGAAAAATTTCTACTGGCTGTTTGGCACAGTTTTCTAGGTGGTGGGTGGCACGAAAGTCGAGATAAGTGATTTTTGTGTTTGCTGTAATTTTCTGTGTATTACTGCTCACTGTAAAAGCATTTTTCAGAAATAAAAGAGAAGCTTCCAGACTGGTTTTCCCCAAGAGTTGTAGGGGGTTTTTCCAGGGTCACCTTGACCAAAAATCACTGTGTTTAAATGTGTTGAATGGTTGTTTGTATGTGCTGATATTTATTTCTGCATTTTCCAGCATTCTGTATTATTTCCAAAATTTGTGTTTTCAGCAAAATTTATTTTTCCAGTTGTTGAATGTATGGATATGGGAAAGGGCATTTAACTATTTTGGAGAAATAAGGTGAAACTGAAAACCGGGGTGGGAAAAACAAGAAATTTCTATAAATAATTAATAAAATAATTAAAAAGCCTCACCCCCTATTTCACACAAATGAATAATTGAAATTGAGCTTGATGCTCCTGCATCAAACTCCCAAGGTTGAAATTAATCATGATCACCTGATCATGTGCTTCGGATCTTTGTCTTCCTAGATCCCATATCTTGTGCTGCAACTTTCCATTTGTTGCTGCTTTTGTTTGTTGTTCTTCTCCAGGGCTCCACACTTTACGCTGCATCGCCCCACTGACTATGCTCTCACAATCTTTTGTTGTCTTCCTCTTGCCACTTCGTCTTTGTTTTACTGTTGCTGGCTTCTTCTGGAATACTTTCATCATTATTCGCCTTATCAGTTCAATTTCTCTGTCCAACAAATCTGCTCCAGCATTTTCAATAAAACCTGTACTCATAAAACAATTATTAAAATAAAAAACATAAGGCCTCAGTGCCTCTTTTTCCTCTGGCAACATTTCAGTATGCTGCTCTGAAATTTCCTCTTCCATCAGTACATTAGTATGTTGATTTAAATCCTCCATGAGACTATCAGTTAGTCCTTCCTCCATATCATCTGTTTGAAGAATGTCTCCCTGTTCTGGTTCACAATAATGAACTCTGATTTGCTGAATCATTCCTACATCCTCATCCTTTGTTTCCTGATTATTATTTAGGACAATTTTCTTGTCTTTCCCTTTCAGCAACTCACCCTGTGTATAGATCGTCTACTTTTCCAACTCACTTCTGTAAAGATCTAACTTTCTATATAATTCAACAATCTCAATTGGGGTAGAACTTGGAAATTTTACACAATTTTCCATAACTTAATTTACTGCTGACCAATCATCAGATGGCCCTTCTTCCTCTGCTTCAATATTCTGTTGAATATTATGAGATCCTTCTGTCTCCTTTTGTTTCTGAGATCTTGCTATCTCAGCATCATTCTGAACAAGTTTCAGATTCCACTCTTCCTCTTTGACAAACTTCAAAGTTTGTTTAACATCCTGTGATGTATCTGCAATCATACACAAATCATTAGTTTTAAAAACATTAGACCTTGTGGTCTCACTTGATGCTTCAGTCAACATCTCTCTTTGTTGCTCTGAATCCTTCATTTGAATTAGTTCCTCTGTAGATTCCACCTCTGTCACATTATCACTTTCAGGAAGCAATGAACCATATTCCAGCTCACATATCAAATCTTCCTTTAAACTAAGTAATTCTTCCTTCAATTGAACATTCACTCTATGATCCCACTTCACTTGAAATCTATGCCATGTGACTTTCCTCTTCATACTCCATCCACATCTCTGGTCTACTTTACCTCTTTGTAACATTTCCATCAACAACTCAAGACAAAAATTTATCTCAGCTCTCTCTCTGTTAATCTGCTTTTAACTCATTCTCCTGCCATTTGACTTGGCATCTTGCTTCTCATTTCCTCTGTTGTGGTCTTCTTTAGAACCTCTATAATTACCTTCAGTAGTCATCTTTGTTTCTATCTTCATGAGTTCCTCACTCATTCATCATGAGTTGTACTAAAGCCTCTGCAACAGTAAGTCTTCCCTGCTGCCACTTACCTCACCAATCCTCTCTCTGGACTTGGTCTTTGGCAAGCACTGATTCTCTATTCTCTGGAACCTCTTGAGCATTCTCTCTGCTCCCTCTAGGCTTCAACTCACCTGCACACAATTGTTCTTCTTATCCAATCTTCGTTGGAATCCTTCAAGGTTCTGTCCACACTTTGCTTTCATTCAGAAACTATTTCTAGTCTCTTTCAACAGTACTTTTAAAACTATGATCTTTGTTTGTTGAGATTTCCTTCAACTGTCTGCAAACTATATTTTGCAAATATCATCTTCAAAACCAGAGTTTAAAATAAAACATATCAGCTCACCTACAAGATCTTTGTGTGATCTTGTTCAATCTCTCATCTACACTATGTCTCTGTGTGCTATCATCTTTCAGACTCAAAGTCCAATCTCCTTTTAATGCATTCTCTGCAATTCTAAAAAAAAATTGAAACCTCAAAAAGAGCTATTACCAACTACAAGCCTTGATAAAAATGATGTAGACTTACAACAACTCTTGCTTTGGAAATTTCTTCACACAATCAATTCAAGATTACCCACTTCCATGAATGCCCAGGCTTATTTTCTTTCATAAAGAAATTGATTCAATTTTCAATTTAGTATGCAATTCCAATAGAAATATTGCATTACACATGCAATCTCCACTATCCATATTCAGTAATACATCACTCCACCCCTAAATATCTCCCAGCTAACACTCAGAAATGGAAGATATAAAAACGCTCAAAAACACCCAATCAAATGTGCAGTGTAGTGAAAGATCAAAACTACACCACCCTTGTATCAGAAATAGTCTGCAGCCAAGAAACTCAAGAGATCTATGTAGAAATCGACCACAACACCCACATAATAAAAAATATATATCACCAGAAAATACATAACGTGGTACAAACTTATATTCAATCTAAGTGCAACTGCATAGGACGAGCGAATACTAACCAAATTCAGCTACCACTATACTGCAATCGATCCTATCACTTGAACCCTCATCACTCTACGGCTACCATTTTACCCATTGGAGAGCTTGTAAGTTTGTCACAATAGAATTCTAAAATAAAATCATGGTTACACCTAAACTTAATAACACTTAAGATCATGGAGAATGGAGAATGCATCCACACAAGAGCGCTACAAAACCACTGCTACCTCAATTACACAGCTCGAGTTGCGTTGAGCCATCTTTAATGCATAACAGCGTCCCTCGAGATGCCTTGAGCCACTTTCAATACTCGGCAGGTCTCCCCACAGAACCGCCTTCTGACAATTGTGTTTAAATGCCATATGCGGTAATACAAATTTCTAATGGTCGTGTTTCCAATGGCATGTGCGGCAACACAGCCTTCTAACAGTCGTGTGGCAATGCCGTATGTGCAACCCCATATAGTAGGCTTTTGATCTTTGGCTCGTTGCTCCGGTGTGAGATAGCTCAAATGCGGAACAGCTCCCTCGCTGTGGCTTGATACCTGCAATCTCTACAATGACTCCATGCTGATATATATTAACCACGTCCTAAACGTAGACCCTTGACTTACCAACACAGCAACTCAAGTAAACGTTCCTCCGTTGGCTACATTCGATACTCGAATAGGTGTGCCACCCTTCAACGCAACTGTTGTGAGCGGCTTTAATGCTGTATGATGTCACCACATTTGAATGCAGACTTTTAACTTACCTTAATGGCAATGTTGCCATTCAATTTCTTATGCAGACACTTATGTATCAACAACTTGTATGTTGATTCAAGTCACCGGTAGGCAGTAGTGCTGGCTACAACTCAGTCTTAGGACACAGAGTTGACTGTCGAATTCATACAAATTCCTTTGCTGTTGAAGTCACCACCTTTCCAAATTCTATGCGGATTTCATTTGTTGTAGAGTGCGCTGCTTACACCACTCTTGTCACTGTGATGAAACGCAAATTGTTTACTCTACGGCTAACGCAAAGAGGTCTCTCCTATGATGGCTATCACGCCCTTCTCTGATGCACATTATTCCTACATCCATAACTGGCACACACATGTTCTATGCATGTATAAACTTGCAGATTCAAAACAGGCGTTTTTCTCTAGCTTTGATACCAAATGATGCAGGGATTCTACTAGAAAGCAGATCCTAGCATATAAAAATTTATTGCTTCACTCAATATGAAAATGCTCAATTTTTCTTCGAATAAAACCATAAAACATTCAGCTTAAAATTCACATGAAGGAGAAAGAGCCATTCAAATCAACTACAGATATAAAAATATAAAAATTCTCTGGCCAAATATTACATTGGGCGGCCTCTTGGCTCTTGGTCCTTCAAACTATCTCTCACGCTTATTGTACTCCTCACAACACTCAACTGTGTTTCTTCCTCACAAAAACACTCCTATTTATACATAAATAATGAATTTAATTCATTCCAAAAATCTCTCCACACAAATCTCAACTAAATCTAAATTAGATTCATTTTAGGTTTGGACTCAACAAAGTTCCGTACTTAAAATTCCTACTCCCTAAATTTGCTACCTAATTCTATTTCAATCATATCCTTTTAATTATTAAAGAATATATACAATAATCCTCACCTTTACATTTTTCTCTCTTAAATTATTAAAATGAATAAATAATTAATAAAATAATTAAAAAGCCTCACCCCCTATTTCACACAAATGAATAATTAAAATTGAGCTTGATGCTCCTGCATCACATTGGATCTTAACTTGGAAGACCAAGATGTCATAGACTATGTGCCGGGTAAAATCCAAGAGTCTCCATCCACTGCTACTGTTGCTGCCAAAACAAAGTATAAGAAGGGGGAGATCAAAGCAAAGTTGATGATCAGGGACTCAATTCACAAGAGTCTGGTTGCCTACATCTCTGAGCTGGGCACATCTAAAGAGATGTACGATAATTTGGTCCACATGTTCAAGGCCAACAATGCGAATCAAGTCCTATTCTTCAAGGATCAATTGGAGAATGTAGGAATTTATAGGGTAAGTTCCTTAGATCAAAAACCAAAGGTCACCGCTCACAAACAGATCACAAATCAGTACACTAGTATTATTACGTGGTTAAAACCCTCGAAGAGGGAAAGAGTCCACGGCTTGAGCCAACACGGCCATTTCAGGCAATTTATTAATATAAAAAGAAAAGTTACATATGTTTCTCTCATAAACAATTACTGGACAAATGACCCTCCATGCTCTTTAAATAGAGATCATGGACCAATCGGGTGTTAAGCCACGTTAATACCGAGGAAAGAGAGAACTGTCGGATCACTACAAATCGTGACCGTCGGATTATAAGGTACAAATGTACATAGTAAAGAAACACACTCTACCTAACTCTACACTAGACTAAGTTATTCTTAATTATTTCCTATGTGTCAGAATATCCTAACATCCCCCCTGAAGAACAACTTGGGATGGGATTGAAGGATTTACAAAGGTGACACAAAGAGAGCCTATTTCCTATGTGTCGAAATATCCTAACATCCCCCCTTAAGAACAAATTGGGATAGTATTGAAGGATTTACAAAGGTGACACAATAGGAGAAGGAAGGAGGCATTAGAGCCTATCCCCTCTTAGTGATAACTTTCCTGAACTCCAAGCACGGATCGAATTTGGTAAACTTCGCTTCTGTGAGAGCCTTTGAAAAGATATCGGCTACTTGATCATTGGTTGGAAAATACTGCACTTCAAGAACACAATCATGAATGAGCTTTCCGATGCAAGTGTATGTGGAGCACAATGCGTTTCATACGCTGATGTTGAACTGGATCTTTACATAGCTGAATGGAACTCTGATTATCACACCAAAGTGTAGTTGGATGGTGCTGATGAAGACCAAATTCAGACAGGATCTGACGAAGCCACATGGCTTCCTTGCTGGCTTCAACTGCACCACAATACTCTGCTTCTCCTGAAGAAAGAGAGATGGCACTTTGTTTCTTACAAGACCATGTAATAGGTCCTGAACCAAGAGTGAATACATATCCTGCAGTAGACTTTCGATCATCAGGGTCACCAGCCCAATCAAAATCAGTGAAACCAATCAACAATGGAGATGCTCCTGCACTATAATGAATCCCGAACTGAACTGTACCTCGAATATATTGAAGTATTCTTTTAGCTGTTTTCCAGTGACTTTCATGAGGTTGGTGCATAAACCGAGCAACAAGACCAACGGCAAAGGAAAGGTTAGGACGGGTGTGGGTTAGATACAGAAGTTTACCAACAAGTTGACAATATAAGGTAGCATCAACTTCAGGGGTAGTACAATTGACTTAAAGCTTGATTCCAGACTGAAAGGGAGAAGGGGCTGGCTTACAGTCTTCCATGTGAAAGTGGTGTAGAAGATCACAGGCATACTTGGACTGAGAGAGGGTAATACCTTCTTCGTATTGCAAGAGTTGAAGACCAAGGAAATAATGCAAGTGTCCTAAGTCTGTCATTTCAAACTTCTTTTTTTGAGGCTAGACTTCACATGGTTTATATGGTTGGGATCACTACTAGTAAGGATAACATCATCAACATAAGAACAAGGATGAAGGAATTACCCACTTTCTTGGTGTAGACAAGGTTATTTTAATTACACCTAGAAAAGCCATTATCTAAGAGAAATCTATCCATTTTGGCATACCAAGTTCAAGGAGCCTGTTTGAGACCATAGCAAGACTTCCTAAGGCAACAAACAAGGCTACAGTCATTTTGGATAAAGCCAAGGGATTGTTCCATGTAGATTTCTTCATGTAAATCTCCATGTAAGAAGGTAGATTTAACATTCATCTGATGGAATTCCCATTTAAAGGAGGCAGCAAGGGAAAGAACAAGGTGGATAGAATTCATTTTGGCAACAGGGGAGAAGGTTTCAGTATAGTCAATGCCTTCAACTTGTGAAAACCTTTAGCGACAAGACGAGTTTTATGTCTATCCACTTTTCCATCTAGCCCAAACTTGGTTTTGTAAACCCATCTGCATCTAACAAGTTTTCTTCCTTTTGGAAGAGGAACAAGATCCCAAGTATCATTTTCCAATAAAGAACGATATTCTTCATTCATAGCTTCATCCCAATCTGGATGACCGGAGGCTTCTTCAAAAGTTTCTGGATCATGATTTTCTGGAACTTGAGCCAATAAGGAAGAGGCTCTTTCAAACTGAGAATATGTACATCGTCGATCTGCAGGGTCACCTGCAAGAGAACCTATTGCAACCCGAGTAGAGTAGACCCATTTTGGAAGCTGTGGAGTAAAAGGAATAACTTCAAGAGGTGGAGGAGGATTGTCATCCTCGCTGTCATCATCTGAACTAGAAGGAATGCTATTAAAAATAGAAGAGAGAGAGAGGTGGCACATATGCCGAATCAGGCTCGCAGGCCAAAGGTGGCACACCTGCCGAACTAGGCTCGCAGGCTGATATATTTTCATCAAATTTTACATCTCTTCTAATGATTATATTTTTGGATTATGGTTGAAGAAGTCTATATCCTTTGACATCTTCAGAATATCCAACAAAAATGCATTTTTTATTCTTAGGTTCTATGGCTTTATGTTTCGCATTTGGAATATGGGCCAAAGCATCAATTCAAAAACACTAAAGTGACTTACATCTGGTTTGATTGAGCTCCAAGCTTCTTCTGGTGTTATATTCTTTAAAACCTTAGTAGGAGTGCGATTTACTATGTAGTTTGCACATTTAATTGCTTCTGCCCAAAAATTGAGACTAAGTCCTTTAGATTGAAGCATAATATTACCCATTTCTTTTAAGGTGCAATTCTTCCTTTTAGCTACACCATTTTGTTGTGGAGTATATGGAACGGTATGTTGCAATTGAATGCCATGCTTAGTGCGGAAATTGATAAATTTGTTGTTAACATATTCTCCTCCATTTTCTGATCTTAACTTGAGAATTTGATGTCCAGATTGTTTCTCAACAAAGGCCTTAAAGGCCAAGAACATGTTAAAAACTTCACTCTTGAGTTTTAAGAAGTATACCCAAGTGGGTCTGGAAAAATCATCAATGAAAGTTAAGAAGTACTTTTAACCAGAGAAAGAAACAACAGGAAGTGGACCACATAAGTCACTATGCACAAGCGGCAAAGGGGCTGAAGCGTGCCAAGAGGCACGTTTGTCAAAACTATCCCGATGATGTTTTCCGAGTACACATCCGGAGAAAACACCATCTCGACAAGATACCATAGGAAGACTCGTCACCATATTTTCCTTACATAGAGTTTGAAGAGAGCAATAGTTTAAGTGACCCAATCGCTCATGCCAAAGTTTGCTCACTTCATCATTATAAGCAGCAAAAACGGAGGGAAGACATGATGACCCAAAGTTGTCAAACTTATACAACCTTGTGGAATCATCAGCAATGCCAGTAGCTAAAATATGTCTAGGATCTTTGAGGTCCTTGATTACAACATCATGAGGTGAGAATTCTACTATTTTCCCTTCACTTGAATGAGTTATCTGATAAACAGAGAGAAGGTTGCATGACAAGGTAGGAACACATAGTACATCATTAAACTCACCATTATCTAGCTGAATGGTTCCAGATCCTACAACAATAAGAGATCTATCATCACCAACATAAATATGTTTGGTGTTACAATCATTTAAAGAAGAAAATATGGCTTTATTTTTGGCCATGTGGTAAGAAGCTCCAGAATCAATGAGCCACTCATGAGAATGAGAAGAAGATACATTTAATACATAACCAGATCTTGATGCTTGATAACCACAAGCAGAAGTGCCATTCCTGAAGATGAAGGTGAAGAGTGCTCCAAATTGATGTTGTGCTTCTTCATTGTTTCTTCTAAGGCTTCCATCTTCTTAAAACATTTGGACTCTATATGGCCATCACGATTACAAAAGTTGCAATGTCTATCTATCTTCTTCCCTTTGTTTTTATTTGCCTTATCATTTTAGTGAGTTGCTTTTTCAGTTTGCAGCTGAAATTGCTTAGGACCCTCGTTTGGTTTCGGACCATACTTTTTAGGATACTGCTTCTTGGGATTCTTTTGATATGATTGTTGTTGGGCTGCTAAGGCTTTCTTAGAAGCGTTTCCAGAAGTGATAAGACCAAGGTGTAAGAATTTTTCTTGTTCTCTTATCAAAGAATCGCAAAAGGCATCAAAAGAGAGGTTCTTGTAGGTGGTTCCTGAAGAAATGATGGCATCTCTAGTGGAATGGAAGGTGGAAACAAATACAGAGTATGCAGGGCCAAGGATAGCAAGAATGCAATAGATAAGGCTACCATCTTCCTTTTTGACCTTACAACCTTCTAAAAGAAGTCTAAGGGTCTTGAATTTGGACAAAAAATCTTCAATAGAGGAGAAATTATTGGGGTCCAAAGTAAGCAACTCATTTTCAAGCTGGTGGGCCCTGATTTGATTTTGAATGCCAAAGACAGTATTTAGCTTTCCAGGGCTTCATGAGGGGTGTCAATGTCAAGGATATGAAATCGAAGATCTTAAGCAATGGACATTCCTATCAACCCTCGTGCTTGATCTTGTTTATTTTCCCATTTAGCAACTTTATCATCATCGGAAGGTTTAGTTTCTTATCCTGTAGCTATTTTATAAAGCTTTTTACTTCTAAGTATATCTACCATGTGAGGTAGCCATTGGAAATAATTGGTGCTGTTAAGAATAATCGGGCATGCACTTTCCATTTTTTTTAAACTGAAGCTAAAAAAAACGGAAACTAACTGCTCCAATGGAAAGATCTCGAGAAATTAGGCTGATTCAAAAAAACGGCTTGAAAAACGATTTCCAGATGAATAAGTTATGCCTTTTTGAAAAAATTAAGTTGTAGATGTCGAATAGTTACGGGAACGGTTTGAAATTTGATGATGAAGTTCAACTTTAAAAAAAAAATCCCGCTCATTTAACAAAAAGCTTTTTTCAAAAGAAGCTTGAGAAAGAGACTTGAACCCAAGAACTCTATTCTCATAAACTAACTTCTCACCAAGTGAGATAGTAAAAGGATTCTGTAATTGTTTGAAAGGAGGAAGGGGCTTCTTTTTTTTTCTTTTTTTTTTTTTCTTTTTTTTTTGTCTTTGGTGTGCGTGCTTTTTCCTACACAAAAAACACAAATCCGAGCCAAAAAAAAAAAAAACGAAATGCAAGACTCACGGCAGAATGTTAGATTTTCGATTAGCCTTACCGACAACTATCTATTTTTTCACTATTTCTGATTTCCCGAGATCGCACAAAGACGTGGGGAAAGAGCATACTTAGCCAAAAAAAAAAAAATCCATTCCTCCTCTTTGCATACAACGCAAAGCAAAGAGCATACACAAAGAAGAGGGTATAGATCCGGAAAATAAATAAAACCTAAAACCGAAATAAACAGAGGGAACCGAAATAAACAGAACTATTAACAAATATAACTACAAACCAGATACTTTATACCTCCAGATCTAAACTGACATAACTTGGGCAACCGGAAACCTTTTCGCATGAAACGAAAGGTTTTCCTCACTGTAACAGATGCTCCGAACACAACAGAGCAATTCTGCAAGCCCGAAAAAGTTCAGAAATAGTAGATTTAGAAAACGACAGTTGCATGCAGTCAAACCGGCTTCGGATTTGGATCAACAACGGATGCGGCCCTCAAAATAGCTCTGATACCATGTAGGAATTTACAGGGTAAGTTCCTTAGATTAAAAACCAAAGGTCACCGCTCACAAACAGATCAAAAATCAATACACCAATATTATCATGTGGTTAAAACCCTCGAAGAGGGAAACAGTCCATGGCCTGAGCCAACGCGGCCACTTTAGGCAATTTATTAATATAAAAAGAAAAGTTACATATGTTTCTCTCATAAACGGTTACCGGACAAATGTCCCTCCATGCTCTTTAAATAGAGATCATGGACCAATCGGGTGTTAAGCCACGGATCAAGTGTCGTTAATACCGAGGAGAGAGAAAACCGTCGGATCACTACAAATCGTGACAGTCAGATTATAAGTTACAAATGTACATAGTAAAGAAACACACTTTACCTAACTCTACACTAGACTAAGTTATTCTTAACTATTTCCTATGTGTCGGAATATCCTAACAAAGAATCTAAAGAAAGGCAGGGATGAGTCTGTTCAATCATATTTTCTGAAGTTGACCGAGATCAGGAACAATCTGTTGGCTATTGGGGAGACAATCGCTGATCGAGAGATGGTACTCACCGCACTTGGAGGGCTCTCATCCGAATGGCATGTGTTCAACACTACCATTCTCAATAACAATGTGATACCTAACTTTGACGAAGTACTATCGAGATGCATACAAGAAGAGACAAGAATGAAGGAGTATGAAAATGAAGGAAATGTTGCCTACGCTGCTCATTCTAGAAAGAAGAACTTTGGTGGTCCAAAGATCAAAGGAAGAGTAGGGGCCCAAAGAAAGAAGGGCAAGTGTTACACTTGTCATAGGCCAGGTCACTATACTAGAGAAAGCCCTTTCAAGAAGGATTCTCCCGATGATGATGACAACAACAACAACTAGAGGAATGGCAATCAAAGGAACAACAGGTTCAAGGGAAAGAGGAAAGCTCCCTCTGGCGGAAATGGTCAACCTTTCAAAAAGTCGAGAAACTCTAGGTATGAGGAATCAAATATTGTTGATAAAAGAAATGAATTCATTCTTGTATCTGCCCTCTCTGCTGCATCTCCACCCAACACTATGAATGTCTGGTTGATAGATAGTGGTGCCTCAAGGCACTTCACTGGGTTCAAGTAAGTACTTTCTAATATGGTTGAGAATGATACTAATCTGGAAATTATCCTTGGAGATAATGCCACATATCATGTGAAAGGGACAGGGACTGTGACCCTCCACTTGTCTCAAGGTCAAGTCCTCCGCTTGCAGGATGTACTCTATGTACCTAATTTGAAGAAGAACCTTGTGTCTATATCGGCCATGGAAGACAAAGGTTTCAATGTGGCATTCATTGATGGGAATGTGCGCATCTGGAAGAAGAGCTTCAAGGAAGCTATCACGATTGGGTTTAGAGTTGATACAATCCACCAGGTTGGAGGAAGTCCACTGGGAGCAATGACATGTGATACTATCCGATAGACGGAACTATAGCACCAGAGGTTCGGACACCTTCACTACAAAGCCCTTCCCAAAGCAAGGAAGGTGGTGACGAGGATGCCCGAGTTTTCAAATAATCATGAAGGTGTATGCCAGGGTTGTGCCGAAGGAAAGCATACAAGGGGACCTTTTCCCTCAAGTGTCACATAGACATTTAATGCCTTGCAATTGATACATTCTGATCTGTCTGGGAAGCTGCTTGTGACATCCCTGGGAGGATGTTCTTATTATATGACATTCATAGATGACTTCCCTCGCAAAACCTGGATATACTTCTTGAAGAAGAAGGATGAGGCTTTCATGTGGTTCCGTACCTTCAAAGCCTTGGTGGAAAATCTGACAGGGAAGAAGATCAAGATATTGAGGACCGATAATGGCACTGAATATGAGACGAACGAGTTCAAGAACTTTTCCATAGAAGTTGGCATCAAGAGGGAGACCACAATTGTCTATGCTCCTGAGCATTGCTGAACGAAAGAATAGGACCATTGTGGAAGTTGCCCGTGCCATGCTATGTGACCAGGGTCTATCGAAGTTTCTGTGGGGAGAAGCTGCGAACACTACTGTGTACATACAAAACCGATGCCCGCATTCCGCTATGGACTCGAAAACTCCCGAAGAGGTTTTCTCCAGTAAGAAACCTGACGTCTCACATTTTAGAGTTTTTTGATGTCTTGTTTATTTTCATGTGTCGAAAGAGAAGAGGAGCAAGCTGGATGCTTCTGGGAAGAAGGTAATGTTTGTGGGCTACAGCGAAACTTCGAAGGCCTATAGATTCTATGTGCTTGGTCAAAGAGAAGTGGAGATATGCCACGATGTCACCTTTGACGAAGATGCTTCCCTGAGGAAAGTAGTCAATCTTTCGAGATCCGAGGAAGATCATGAAGCAAGGCCTGGAAATCAAGAAGAACCAAAGGATGAGACGATGACTGATGCTGAAGGACTGATGGACCCGATTGATCCACCTCCTTCACTAGGGAAGAGACCATCATGGCTCAAGGACACTCTCGAGGATGTCGAGGGACATATGGCCCCAAGGGGGGCATTCCGTGAAAGTAAGAAGCCAAATAGATACCAAGGGTATCTAGCAGCCACGAGTACTATTGTACAATCTAAACCTGGATCTTTTGAGGAAGCCGTAAAGCATCAAGTCTGGAAGGATGCTATTCACGACGAGTATGAGTCCATATTGAAGAATGATGTCTAGGATGTGGTTTCAAGACCGAAGGAAAAAGCAGTTGTCACCTTGAAATGGCTCTACAAGATCAAGCATGGATCTGATGGAAGTGCTACAAAGTTCAAGGCAAGATTCGTTGCCCGTGGCTTCTCTCAAAAGGAAGGCATAGACTATGATGACATATTTGCACCTGTGGCCCAATATACCACCATCCAATCTATCATAGCCCTTGTTGCTACGCAAGGTGGAGTCTTCATCAGATGGATGTGAAGACCGCATTTCTGCATGGTGAGATAAAGGACGAGGTGTATGTGGAGCAACCTCTGGGATTCGATGTCCAGGATCGGGAGACCCATGTCTTCAGGTTGAAGAAAGCCCTCTATGGGTTGAAGCAAGCACTCAGAGCTTGGTACAAGAGGATAGATAGCTACCTAATGAAGCTGGGCTTCACTCGTAGTAATACTGATCCGAACCTTTACTTCAAGGTTGATAGAGAGAAGCCTCTCATTCTGGTGCTGTATGTGGACGACCTCTTCCTTACAGGTGTTGACCCTCTCATTCATCAGTGCAAGAGGGAGCTCAATGTTGAGTTCGAGATGAAGGACCTAGGATTGATGCATTACTTCCTAGGCCTGGAGGTCTGGCAGAGACCTGGCGAGATTTTCCTTTCTCAAGGAAAATACATTGTGAAGCTTCTGGAAAGATTTGGTATGGTGGATTGTAAGTCCGTGTCGACACCGATGGAACTCAACTTTAAGAAGTTGAGTGGCAGCGCTCCTGGGCCTGTGTTAGCAAATCCTACTGAGTATCGTCAACTCGTAGGGGCTCTTATGTTCTTAGTGAACACCCGTCCAGACATATGTTTTGCAGTGAGCACTTTGAGTCAACAGATGGTTGAGCCTCATCACACTCACTGGGTTGGTGCCAAGAATCTTCTGAGATATCTTCAGGGCACAATAAACCATGGCCTGAGATACACTGCCAGGAGCGTGACACTCCTTGGATATACTGATGCCAATTGGGTTGGCAGTGTGGTGGATCGTAAAAGCACATCAGGATGCTACTTCACACTTGGATCTACTTCGATATCATGGATGAGTAGGAAGCAGAAGTCGGTGGCTTTGAGCACTGCGGAGGCTGAACACATTGCAGCGAGTATGGCCTGTTGTGAAGCAGTTTGGTTGTGAAAGCTCTTCAGTGAGTTGTTCCGGCATGTGTTAGATACCACCGTGATACTCTGTGATAACTAGAGTGGGATTCGGTTGTCCGAGAATCCTGTGTTCCACGATCGATCCAAGCATATTGATATCAGGTACCACTTTATCCGGGATATGCTACAGCGAGACGCCGTAAGGCTCGATCATATAGGAACTGATGAGCAGGTCACGGATATTCTCACAAAACCCCTGGGGAAGGTCAAGTTCCTAACCTTCCGTGAGAGTCTTGGTATCGTGGAACAACCCTATGCTGAGGGTCCTATTGGACGACGAGCTCTAGGAGCTCTAGGGGGCTTTGGGGATAGCTTGTCGTAGCTATGAGCAACCACAGGGCTAGGCTTGTCGAACCTTGTTGATGTGCTTCTGCCCCATCGTTGTGATGATTGAGTTGGTTCACCTCTCATTATCTATGCCCTATATGCATCCTACCCATTGAGTTCAGGGCTCATGGGAAGTACCTCTCATTTGGCCAGTGAGGTGGGAAAAGTTAGAGACTAGTAGCAAAGATCGATGGACACATCAAAGATTGTCATACTCTCTATCTAGGATGGCACGGTCCAACCACTTGATCTGGGATCAAGTCTAGTGAGGTTTCGGACCTCCTACTAACTTCGGGTCAAATAAAATAACTTCGGGTTGGTATGAGACTCTTTGTGAGTCCTATAGAGGTTTCGGACCTCTGAGCTGAATCTATCAGCCGGGAATGATGTCTTTGTGGCTGACCCACTTTTGTTCTGAAATAAAGAAGCTAGCAAAGCAAGTTACGGTGGGATGACGCACAATGTTTGGATTACATAGGTGGATGGAGTTCTCCCTAGTTGAGAGGGAGTGTTAATTTTGGACAACTAGGTCCAAACTCCATGTTGTGATGCTCAGATGAAGATACCAATATTTTTATTGGGTTCCTCTTTCGGAGAGGTGCAAGATCATTTTGATCCGATGAGCAGAATATTTATTTTGAATTTATTCAAGATATGTGCAGGTCGGCCTTAAGGTTTTGTGCCCCAGCAGTTGTGTCACACACCCTCACTGATGGATATATATTGGTCAACGTTGGAGAACATTTTCACTCATATCATCCTCACACATTTCTCTCTCCTCATCTAATTGGTTCGATGTCTTTGGTGGCTCTTCTCTCCACACGTAGGAAATTTCCAGCAGCAGCGCATTTCTGATTTTGGTCTAGGGTTTCTGCAGCAAACTTTGACCACCGTTGACTTTGGTCAATGCAAGGTCAAATCGACCCGAAACTCTCCCAAAATTTCGATTTTCCTAATCCGCATTTTCTGGCACTATTCCAGAGGCAAAACGTTGACTTTGGCTTTTCAACGTTGACCTAGCTGCTATTGTTTGTGTTGACCGTTGACTTTTTGGGTTGACTTTTAAGTTGACCATTTGGCTGTCCTAGAGGGTTGTGACATTGCTGGTTGGCTGACCATATTGAGATATTGTTGGTTGAAGCATCCTGTTGACCGCCGTAACGCACCAACACACTTATATATTTATGGCTTGTCTTTAGTCGATCTACTGATATGTTCTATCAGCATTTTACTTTATTGTTTATGTGATTGTTGTCTAATATTGAAGAGAAAGTAAAGTTGCATCAAGCATAGAACATCTACATAAATTTACAGCCTCTGAAGAGATCAGCAATTTTTGCTAAGAGTCAGTCAAATCCAGTGCCGGAGTGCCGGGGTGTGAGACCGGAGGGGTAGAAGATCAGCATCCAGCCAGCAGAAAGACCAGTCAAAGGAGGTGATGCAGTCCCCAGCCGAAATGACGCGGATCTGCGTAGAGACTGCGCGGAGGCTGAGTAGAGGTAGCGTGGAGCTTGTCAATTCAGGGTTGGGTTAGTGTCGGATCTCCAGTGTTAGGGTGAGGTCATTTTTCACTAACTCTCTGTCAATTATTTTCCCTGTATGGATGGCCAGTAAGGCATCCTAGATTGTATTTAGAACCACTGCTTAATAATACAAATCCTCAATTGTTGCACTGGTTTTCCCGCATTGGGTTTTTCTAGGGACATTTGTCCAAAAATAACGGTGTCATATGTGTGTCTATTTATTCTTGCTCAGTTCTTGTTTCCGCACATAATTTTTATGTAGTGAAGGTTGCAGTGTGATGTATTCAGTGTTTGTCATAGAAAACAACAGATAAATTGTTAAGATAAAATTAACAATTAGGTGAATATTTTCCAGTTGCTGCAATAGGATTCGTGGTTTAGGAATTTTCACATGGCACATATAGGATGTGTGTAGAGAGCCATGGGCATCCACAACAAGTAGATTGCAATCCATGAATCCCCATAGATGCTCAGATATTGCTTGAAATCCACCTTTTGGACAAGGAAGATGTATCTGGTACACTATGCCCAATTGGCCCCACAGGTGCAACACACACCTAGAAGGTGTCCGAGGACTTGTATGTTGATACAACATCATTTATTCCAACATTTGAGCTCTTACAGATGGTCTACAGGCATCTTCAACTCATTTGGAGAGCCATGAGGTCATTGGTGTGCCCCCACACCCACTGGGAGCACCACAGATTTATTGTTTGGAGAACAAGGGGCCACCCCCTTGTCCATCACTTTGGAGGATCCTATTCATCATTATGGCACTTATGGACCTCATCAGGCCTCTTGGAGGGCCCTACGACATGCATTGATTATTATTTGACCTCTCGAGTGTTGATTTTTGGGTGGCATCAGATGTGCTCTAGCTCTGAAACTTTGTGGAGGGGCTAGAACACATGAGATCTCCAAGATCCAGAAATCCTTTGGAGAAATTACCCCAGGAGTCTAAGTTAAATAATTAATTATTTTAATGGAGACACTAAGTCTAACTTAGGGAAATTAAATAATTAAAGTGAATTAATTTAAACATGTGAGTGAGAACGTTCTAAGTGACGAGGATCAAGTCTTTTCTAATCTTAGCCGTCGATTGGAGATTAGATCACGACAGTTGATTATTCAACAGGAAAAGTATTAAAGGAAGGCTTGGGGTCAATTGGAGAACACACACATAGTGGCAGCACTTGAGCTAAGTCGAAATTATGGGGCAAGGTTTGCTGAGAATTTCGGAGTGAGCTTGCAGTGCAGCGAGGGGCAGTTCGGCAGCGGGATTTCGGATCTAAGGCCAAGAATACAATAGCAGAGAGGCAGACCAACACCAAAGAGACAGCGCAGTCTAGGAAGGGTGACGCAGAGCCTGCTAGGCTCACGCAGAGGCAGCGCAGGCCCTGGAGGGGTGACGTAGAGCCAGTTTGGCTCACGCAGAGGGACGTAGGCCTAGTCAGGGTGACGCAGTCACTCAGTGACTAGTGTTGGGGTTTCAGTGGGGCAAATCAGGCTCGTATTCAACAAATCGAAAAGGGTGACGCAACCACAAGGAAGGGTGACGTCGTCTCAACGCAGAGCTTGCTAGGGACTGCATAGGCACCTGTGGGGTTCTTCATTCTGAAGTTGAATCAGCCATAATATCTGTCTCTGGATAGAGGTACTTCTACCGAGGTTTTCTCTGTTGGGTGAGCAACATTTGGCACTCTAGTTTGTATTTAGAAATCTGCATAATAATAAAACCCTCAAGAGTTGTTGCACCGGTTTTCCCGCATTGGGTTTTTCCGGGGACATTTGTCCGAACAATCTTGTGTGTCCTTTTGTCTGAATGTGCTTATTCTTCAGTACTTGATCTGTATAATTGTGTAGGCAGCAATGTATTTACTTTGATGTTTTCTTGAACTTATTCAGAAAATAACTTGTGATTTAATCAAACAAGTAGGAGAGTAAATCAAATTTACTGTTGTAGGATTTTTGTTGAGTAGATTCAGAAATTTTCACATTGAGAGGCCTATTATTTTATTTGTGAGCTAGTTTGGTAGGCTTGTCACCAAAAGTTAGTTAATTTGTACATTATTTTATTTTAGCGGCTAATGTAGGCCCATTAGGTAATTCGAACTCCTAATGAGTGTATAAATAGGAGTTGGATGGATTCATTTTGGATCATCGCTTGACTTGGATCATTCTCTCTTTAGAGAACATTGCACTTTTTCATTGGAGGATATTTTTGGATCATGGATGAATTTTGATGTATGGATTGGGTTCTTCTTATCTTGGAGTTTTTTATATTGCAAATGTGTTGATGGTTGGATATATTCTCTTACATGTAAGTGCAATTTTAATGCTATTTTCTTTTATTTTGTTGCATACATTGGTTATGAGATTTTCGTTATTTTAGGGCTAATTGTTGCATGCATTTACGGCATCAATGTGGATTTATGTTTCTATTTAGCTTATCTCCATGTTTGATGAATGAATTGTCCGAGAGATCGAGTTATCTCAATAAGCCTATTCCGTTTGCAACGAAGTATAAAAGCTTTTAAGGTCACTTTCTTTATCTAGCCCTTAACATTGGACGAAGTCGACTTTGAGATCCTCCTTGAACAAGAAACGAAGTCCATCTTCATAATTCTCCTTGACTCCATATCCCCAAGAGGAATTAAGCATTGATCCATCAAAAGGTGGTCATTTTAAACCATATTCTTTCACCTTTTCCTCTCTCCTCTAGGTCTAGCCACACTGGGTCAACTAGGGCATCAATTTCCCGACAAACTAGCCTTAGAAAAACTTCGATCTCCTAGGCCCTACTACATTGGTGTGTCCTCAAGGTCTCCTCTGAATTTGAAGAGATTCTGACGGTGGGATTGCGAGATATCCCAAGCCCTAGGTGTAGGATCAAACTTTGCCCTAGTGTTCCCAAGGCTAGTAACTCATAGGATCAATTTGACATTTTTAGGTGAAAATTCTTGTTTGATCCTTTTACATTGCCTTGGTCAGGATAAGAATATCATCGATTGCTAGACTCCATCCTTTTAACCTGGGTTGGGTCCACTTGGCCCCGTATGGTCCCATTCCTTATCAAAGACAATTCATCAAGGGCAACTCGGGAATCCAAGTTCCATAAGGATTTTAGGGATTGGGAAACTCCATTTCAAGTCATATTCCTTTAACCTAACCCTCAAATATTCACCTCCCTTCCCTAGAAAATCTTGTACCTTGCTTAAAGAGCAAGCAAGCTCCATTCTTAATCCTATCCTAGGGAAAGGGTCTTTAAGGTCACTTCACATCTATTTGTTGAATCATCCTTTATAAGTGATTTCCTAATTACCGGGTCTTCTCCCATCGGTGTAAGTCCGTAAACAGCAGGGAGTCTTAGTTGTGGTGACAGTGGGCTAAGTTTCCATCGTTGCTCTTGACCTAGCAGTTGTCCGCTTAGGAGTCCCTTTTAGGCCCCCTGCTGGTTTGAGTGGTAACAAGGCCTACATTAGCCCCTAGAATAAAATAATGTGCAAAATAACTAACTTTTGGTGACAAGCACACCAAAATAGCTCATAAACAAAAGAATAAGCCTCTCAAGAGGTCGAATGATCAATAGTACATGTCGTTGGGACTTTAAGAAGCCTGATGAAGTCCATAAGTGCCATAATGATGAATAGGACTCCGAAAAGTAGTGACCAAGGGGTTGGCCCTATTGAGAATTTGAAATGGCTAGTGTTTAATTCAATTCTCTTACTTGATAACTACTTGTGTTATACTTGTTATGCTTCTATTACTTAGATCTTGTTCTTCATTAGCTTATTATGTTCTTCATCAAGACAATTATCAAAACGCAAGAGACACGGGATTTTGGCTCTTCAAGCCAGGGCTAAAACCTCTCCCTCTTGGAGAGGAAAACTCAAAAGTAATTCTTCTTTAGACCTTTAATAGACAAGTACCATGACCTTGACTTTGACCCTTGACACCAATATGTCTCCAAGACCTTCTCTCTGCTCTTTCTTAGCTCCTTATGTTGATCTTTGTTTTCTGCACTGTATTGCACCAGTACTATAACAGTACTAGGGACTAATCTCGAACTTTAGTTAATGCATCACTCTTCTTTTGATATTCTAGACCATGATCCCTCACCATTGCATGTAGAGACTTCTTACACGCACTTCGTTCCAGTACTTGATGATGTTATCTCTTTCGGCCTTTCCTTTGCTAAACAACCTTCTTAACTGTGGTATATTCCTTCCCCTTTATGCACTGTAAACCATGTTCTTATTATAGAATTTTAACCCAAGAACATACCCTTTTATCTTCACTGAGATGAGACCTTCTTCGCACCAACTGCAATCCTGAATCTTCTTTCGTTCTACCTCAGAGATGCAAGGTAAATGCTTATCTGAAATAGTGATGTATAGTCCTTATTTCTTGCGCTAAATGGTCCTTCTATCCTCGCTGGAAAGTCACCCTTGGACACTAGTAATCACAGAACTGATCCACTTCTTTTCTTATCCAAAATCTCAGATATGTCTAACCTTGTTGTTTATGAATGAAGTCGCAGACTTGTCTATATATAGGGACGGTTTTACCTTCTCTAGGCTGACTTGATCTTCTGATATAAGGTCGACTTGTCAAGGAGGTGTATCTTCCATATTTGAGTCGGCTTACAAGGAGCATTTAGACAAGGTCTTGAAGCATATTATTTACATCAATAATTGACCTTCTCAAGTGTAACACTTCTTCATATACACGAATTTTTAATTATACATTTATGACAATATGGAAAACCCCTAAAGAAATCAAGAAGAAGTCTGGGACCTATAATAAAATTCATTGCTCATAAAACCCATGAGTCAAGTATTTACAAAATACATTTTATTATCTTTGTCTTCTTCATTACATAAATTCATAATTACTTGGTCATTATGAAGACCGAACCTAGTTACACTTTTCCAACACTCTGTTATGAAACCAACTCACAAAATAGAAGAAAAGAGAGATCAACGACTTAGAAATCAGTCTCTTTGAGGGGGCAACCTCCTTTACATTACATAAATGAAAAATTCTTGGATGATACAAATGACAAAACCTCCTTTCTATGTATAGAAGTCCAAGGGTTCACAATATAATCCTAGCCGACATAACAATAACAATGTAAGGGCACAACAATAACAACAGTGGGCTTCTATGGGGCACAATAATAACAATATGGGGACTACATGGGCACAACAATAACAATAACGGGCCACACTAACAATAACAATAAGGGGATCACTAGTATTATAGGGACCTAACATGCCCCTCTCCTTCAAAAAAGTGTTGTCCTCGACGCTTGATTACTTCTAGATGCTTCTGTATAAAATTCGCATCCTCCCATGTGGAATCTTCAACAGGTAAGTTCTTCCACTTGCTGAGATACTTTGAAATTGATCGATTTCATAGTTGTCGAGTTCTTGTTTCCGTGACTGCTTTAGGTTCCAATATGATTTTTCCTTCCTCGTCAAGTTCTAAAAATATTGTTTGAACTAGGAGTTTGTCACCTATAACCTTATTTAAGCATGAAACATGGAAAACTGGGTGCACTCAGGAAGATGCAGGTAGCTCCAATTTATATTCCATAGTACCAATCTTTTGCAGCACCTTGTAAGGACCATAGTACTTTAGCGATAATTTATTATACTTCTTAACTTGCTTGAGGGATATTAGTTTGTATGGTTGTAGCCGTAAAAATACCCATTCACCTACATCAAAACTTCTTTCGCTGCGATGTTGATCTACATGTTGTTTCATTCGATTTTGCACCAAAGTTGGGTTATCCTTTAAGAGTAGGAGAACTTGTTGTTGATGCTCGATGTGACATTCCACTGCTTGATCATCCATATTAGCTTTCATTTCATCCTTCAAACAATCCACCTTAGCCTCCATGTCTGCTTTTAAACCATCTGTGTCATCTTTGGTTTCTCTTTGTGAGATCGAAATTTGTTACACTTGATACCATAATTTTGATATATCACACTGCAATTCTTCCTCTTCATGTGTCATAGTAGAATTTTTTGAGGGCTTAATGGGTGTAGAATTCTTTTTATGGGGGCATTTTAGAACCCAATACTGATATCTATGCTTCAATATGCCCTTGGAATCACTTCAAACTAATTTTTCAAACAAGACTTATGCAATTTTTTTAAAAAAATACACCTTTTTCTTGCTTTTGAGGAGCTTGATATTGAAACTGATGTATCTCTATAATTTCGGATCCCCAAGATTTTATCTTCAATCCTTTAGTAGCCCTCTAAATCTTCTTTCCAATGCCATCGGTCTGACCTGATTTGGATTCTTCAAGACAAAGTTATGCCCAATCTCCCACAATGACCTAATTATGGACTGGTTCGGTAGAGCAAACTTGTACAGCGTGCCACGTATCACTGTTTCCTCCTTTGGCTCTGAAATCGATACACAGGAAACTACAGTCTATGTACGTTCAGCCACTTTTTACAGAATTCCAATCCAATGCTCAAAGAGAGAGTTATGACACTTTTCCCAAGGTCACCTCTTTGAGATGAAATTCGAGAGCCTACAAAAACCCTAACTTCCACAGATCATATCTTCGAAAATATTGCAAACCAAGATTTGAAATTTTTCCACAAAGTTCCTTTAGATTTCAGCGCAAATGGGTTTTTTCTTTTAGCTTTGGAACCTTCGTAGAAAAAAAGTTATAGTGAAAATTCCACAATGACCTGTTTGAAGTAGCGAAACCCTAGAATCCAAAGCTTTGATACCAAATGTTATGAAACCAACTCACAAAGTAGAAGAAAAGAGAGATCAACGACTTAGAAATCAGCCTCTTTGAGGGGGCAACCTCCTTTACATTGCATAAATGAACAATTCTTGGATGATACAAATGACAAAACCTCCTTTCTATATATAGGAGTCCAAGGGGTCACAATATAATCCTAGCAGACATAACAATAACAATGTAAGGGCACAACAATAACAATAGTGGGCTTCTATGGGGCACAATAATAACAATATGGGGACTACATGGGCACAACAATAACAATAAGGGTCTACACTAACAATAACAATAAGGGGATACACTAGTATTATAGGGACCTAACACACTCCCTCTTAACTAGGGAGGTATTCATAATGGTACATGGTCACTTTCAATCTGAGGAATCTCATAAGAAGAATTTTCATTGTTAATCCATTTGTTATAGCATCATATTATCCAGCATTGTCACAGTGCAAGGCCTTGACTAACAGCTCCATCTCTCCACGAGATCGTAAGCTACAATGCTAGTGAGACCAATGATTATAGACACCATTATCACTGTCTCCAAGGTACATACTCCACCCAGGTGTTCACCGCTCTAAGGACTATTCTTATCAGGATAGCTAATCCTCAAAGAATAGCCATCCTTTCATGACTACTCTTTTCATAGATGCCTTAATACATCCCAACAGAGTATCGATGCCAGATAATTACCCAATCCCACATTCTATCTTCCAGAATGATGTGTCTATCTCTCCCTCTCAACTAGGGAGGACATATTACACAAAGGAATATTCTTATACAAAGAATGTACCTAAGATTTCTTCTTGGCTTAAGAATGGTAGAGTTTCTCTCAAGTAAGAAACTTATTATCATGCTCCTTAGTCAAGGACCTGCAGCAGCAATGATGAAAACATCCAGCTGCTCATGAAGGACTTCTTTCGTTGATGTCATGAATTGAGGAGCCTTCAACTATGGGATCTCTTCTTAGGGCACAGACCATCCATCACTTTCATCCAAGATCCATGTCTTCTATCGAAAAGTGATCCATCAATCTTCCCATCTAGTCTAGCTTCATGTTATGCTTCTTTTGAACCATATATCTTCCAAGGATCTTCATCCTGCCATATGGTTATCAACTTGTGGAAGACATCTACTTCCATTTGATTAATGAATGATGAACAATGATCTAGATAATTGACTACCTTTTTACTATGAGGTTCCAGGAGTCATTTTATTTCATATCATCAATGTTTTCAAGCATGCTACTGTGACCAGCACTTCTTGCTAGTAATTCTTTTATGATGCTAATTTAAACTGATGCATCTATCTTATATGCAATTCTTCCTATCATACTATTTTACAACCGACGAATATCTCTTAAAGAGGAAGATGATCTCAATCATAATAGAGATCTTTCACTTCTTCTTTCATAAGACTTCTTTGAATCGGGTTCTTCTACTTCTTCGGCAACATGGGCTTCCTCCTTTTTCCTCCTTGACATGGTAGCATCCATAACATGGTACAATCCTTTTTATAGTGCCCAAATTCATAACATCCATAGCATTGTATCTTATCCATGTTCTTTCTTTTCTTATGAGGACCAAACTTACTAAATTTTCCTTTCCTCCTTGACATGGTGATTTTCTTCATTTGTCCCAGTATCAATTTTGAATTTTAGTCTAGTCTCTTCTATCTTACATAGAGACCACAAATCTTGGAATGGTGTTGCTTCTTTCTTCCCATAGATACTAGAAGTGAAGTTTCCCCATCCCACTGGTAGAGCAATCAACACCACTGTATTCATTTCTTTGTCAAACATTACTTCTCCCATTTCCTACAGTTGATCTCGCATTTCGGAAATATTCATAAAGTATGAAGTTATTCCTTCCTCTCTTGACATCTTCAACTTATATAGTTCTTGTCTTAGAGATATTACTTCTCTTGCAGTACTTACAGAGAATGGCTCCAATTTCTCATATATTTCTTTTGATGATTCCAACTTGGATACATAGGGAATAAGAGTCTTTTATGGATTCTATAAGAATCCTTTGGGCTCTTATGCCTCCCTTCATGTATTTGGCATAAGCTTGGGTGTCTTCCTTTGAAGGTTTAGTCATTGAACCTTTAATGTAATCCATAACTTCATTTTCAATTAAGTTTAAATTTGTCCTTTTCTTCCATGCAAGGAAGGTTATAGTCCCTGACAATTTGTTGCTTTCTTTGCAAAAAGTCATTTTGACAGATTCAGATGGGAACATTAAGATACTTACTTGAGTATATGCTTTCTTCTTTTATCAGCTTCCTTCATGATGAAGATGGCTTGATGATGACTCCAACAATGTTGATTTGATTTCAACACCAAATTGTTGAAATTTGGTACCGGAGGACAGGTGGTTCCCTAAGGCTTTGATCTTTGGCCTAGGGAAAAGTGTCCGAAAGAATTTAATTTTTCTCCTAAAGTAACTTTATAATTTTTTATAAAGTTAAATCTAATTTAACAGTGACTTAAGTGATAAAGTTACTAAAGTGACTTTATAAAGTTATAAAGTCAAATCTAATTTTAAAGTGACTTTAAGTGATAAAGTTACTAAAGTTAAAGTGACTTTAAATAAAGTCAATATAAAATTAGAAAGGAAAAAGTGACTTTGGAAATAAAAGACTAAGTGGGTCTTTATTAAAGTGGGGTGAATTAAAAATGAAAAGTGAGATTTAAATGAGCATTTAATCTCATCCCTAGATCTCAATCTATCTCAGCCATTGGATTTAGGGATTCCCCAAAAGTCACTTAGGGTTAGGTTAAAGGAGGAAAAGGAGGAAAAGGTCATTCATTCTTTTCATGAGCAGATTGAGCGAGGAGGAGAGCAAGAGGAGTAGGGAGATTTCTCGATAAAGTTTGGAGAAGGAGGCAGCAGCTTGGCAGCAGCATTTTCTCCAGGTGCTGTATTTCTTCTGACGATGTATATAGAGGTTTTCTCTGCACACAAATAAGGCAGATGGCAACCGAGATGGCGTAACTGGTGATAATAGCCAGGCACGTTTTCCAAAGTGTACTGCATTCATTTTCTGGGCACAGATTTCGAGGGAGAAGCTGCTGTTTTTGCTGCACGCTTTTCTAGACAGGCCGTACAGCCTGTAGCTTATTGCTGGCACAAAAAACGAGGCAGATTTCCGTACAGCAACATTTAATACAGCTGCACGCATTCCAAGGAGGTCGTACAACAGCATTTATTGCTGTTCTGCACGCAAAAAGAGGAGGCCGTACAGCAGAAATTAATGCTGTAATTTCTGGGCACGTTTTTCAAGGAAATACGCACAGCATTTATTGCTGGTTCAGTTTTACTGTCTGCACATTTTCCGAGGCGGTGGTTAAGCACGGAAAACGAGATAAGTTGTAAAAGTTTACTTGTTGATTTTTCTGAATATTTCTCTCACTGTAAAAAGCATTTTTCAGAAATAAGAAGGAGCTCTCAAACTGGTTTTCCCCAAGAGTTGTAGGGGGTTTTTCCAGGGTCACCTTGACCAAAAATTACTGAGTTATGATGTGTTGAATGACTGTTTGTTACCGCTGTTATTTTATTTCTGCATTTACAGCATTCTGAAAAATTTCCAGAATTTGTGTTTTCAGCAAAATTTATTTTCCAGTTTATTAAATGTATGGATATGGGAAAGGGCATTTAATTATTTTGGAGTAATAAGGTGAAAACTGAAAACCGGGGTGGGAAATATAAATTTCTACATGGTATCAGAGCTTGAGTGCTGAAGGGCAGTTTGGGACAGCAAGGAAGAAAATTACAGCTTGCTGATTTTTCACTCAGAAAATTCCAGCAAGCTGATTTTTCACAAACAGCAGATTTTTACCTTTACTACAGCAGTGCTATTTTTCAGTTTTAGGACAGCAGGATGTCATTGGGACTGAGGGTGGAGGATAGGTTGGATGGTCATTCCAACTACAGCATTTGGAAAGAGAGAATGCAGAGTATCTTTGAGGAGGCAGAAGTCTGGGACATTATGGTACATACCACACAGAACCCTGTGAATGTGCCTACTGATGCTACTCAGTTGGCAGCATATAATAAAAAGAACAACAAGGGTAAGAGGATGATTCTAGACGGAATCAAAGACCATTGCATTCCTCATGTGAGAGGGAAGAGAAATGCTCATGAGATGTGGACAGCATTGTCCAATCTCTACCAGAGTACCAATGAGAACCGGAAGATGGTCCTGAAGTAGAAGATGAAGACCATTAAGATGGGCAATGATAGTGCAGCTGGATATCTCACTAAGATTACTAATGTGAGAGATGAGTTGGCAGCGATTGGAGAGGCCATTCCACCCACTGAGTTGGTGCGGATTGCAGTGAATGGCCTCCCCCGTTCATGGATGAACTTGGCTGATGGAGTTTGTGCACGTGAGACCCTTCCCACATGGGAGAGGTTTTGGGATGATTGCATTCAGACAGAGATCAGGAAAGGTCAGCTTGGGGCAGCCAAGCCAGTTGAGCAGGAGGAGGATGTAGCACTGTTGGCAGGACGCAAGAAGGGCAAAGGGAAGAAGCAGGCTTCCACAAGCAATGGTGGGGGCAAAGGCAAAGGTAAAGGTAAACAAGATAACTCACAGAAGGACTATTCCAAAGTGAAGTGTTGGAATTGTCAGAAGATGGGACACTATGCAGTTGTGTGTCCGGAGAAGAAGAAGAAGAAGGGGAAGAACCAGAGCATGGCAGCTTCAGCAGAGGTTGAGGACTTTGCAGATCGTTTTGACCGGGAGTTTGGGTTCACTGCGTGTGAGTCTTCTAGTGCAGGAGTACCTGCCACACAGGTTCAGAGGGAGCATGCATTTCCCTCGATTAGCGGAGCATCTTCGGGTATCTGGTATGTGGACAGTGGGGCTTCACGTCACATGACAGGAGTCCGTGAGTACTTCTCAGAGCTTTCAGAGAGTGGCACTGATGTAGAGGTAGTACTCGGTGATGACAGAGTTGTTAGAGCAGTCGGTGTGGGAACATTGACATTTCAGAGGGAATCCAAACCTCCCTTGAAGGTGTCAGATGTTCTTTATGTGCCAGGGATGAGGAAGAACCTCATATCCGTCTCAGCTTTGGAGGACAGAGGATATGAGATACTATTCAGGGGAGGACAGGTGTTGATGTATCCCAGGGGCACTCCAGCTGATTCAGCTAGAGTGATAGGTGTACGCTATGCAAAGGTGTACAAGTTTGCATTTCGCCTGGTATCGAGCAAGAAATTGACAAAGCAGAGTTAGCAGTTCTGAGCAGTGTGAGATTTGGCACCGCAGGATGGGGCACATGTATCATGGAGCCCTGAGGACTTTGCGGGAGATCACTACAGGTGTGCCAGATTTCAGTACTGATCACTTTGATACTTGCAGAGGATGTGCGATGGGCAAGTTTGCCAAATCCCCTTTTCCCAGCAGTGACAGCAGAGCGACTGGGATACTTGATTTGATTCATTCCGATGTGAGCGGTCGGATGTCTCATGTTTCTTTGAGTGGATATGAGTACTATGTGTTATTCATTGATGATCACTCCAGGAGGACCTGGATTTATTTCTTGAAGACCAAGAGTGAGGTCTTCAAGCGGTTTCAGGAGTTCAGAGCTCTTGTGGAGACACAGACAGGTCGGAAGATCAAGTCCCTCAGGTCGGACAATGGAGGAGAGTACACCCTTGGAGAGTTTGTTGACTATTGTGCGGAGGCAGGCATTAGGAGGGAGCTCACTGTTCCTTACAACCCCCAGCAGAACGGGGTTGCGGAGAGGAAGAACAGATCCATCGGAGGGGCCGCCAAAGCCATGTTACATGATCAGGGGTTGCCATTGTTTTTGTGGGCAGAGGCCTGCAACACAGCTGTTTACTTGCAGAACAGGAGTCCGCATCGTGCCTTGGGGCACATGACTCCGGAGGAGGCTTTTTCTGGGAAGAAGCCCGATATGGGTCATCTTCGTATCTTTGGGTGCATGACATACTCCTACATACCCAAGGAGAAGAGGACCAAACTAGAGCCCACCGCAGAGAAGGGTATCTTTGTGGGCTATAGTGAGACCTCCAAGGCCTTTCGGATTTACATTCCCGCACAGAGGAAAGTTGTTGTCAGACGGGATGTGAAGTTCGAGGAGGACAGGGCCTTTAGGAGGTCACGGGAGTTAGAGTATCTGGATCGCCCGTCCTCGCCAGCTTCTTCGAGACCCGCCGGCAGTGGACCCGGGGCAGGGGCGGGGGATCTGAGGATCCTGGAGAGGATCTGAGACGATGTCGTCCGTCGCTGGGGAGTGGCTCGTACGAGGGTGTGGAGCTAAGGCGCACGCGAGCAGTCTACGCTGCAGAGCGGGGAAGACCGGGGGGGAGTCCACCGATGATAGTTCACACGGCATTCCCGCATCTGGCTGTGTCTGTGTGTGTGAGGACAGCAGAGCAAAATAAAGAGTTCAGCTCTCTTCGATAACAGAGGAGGAGTTTCTGCCTCTTCGACGGAGAAGGTGCACTCAGGAAGAGGAAGCCCAAGTGGCTTCAAGACACCTTGAGAGAGGCCACATCTGTTGCTGCGCCTAAGAGGCCGGTCAGAGAGAGCAGACCACCTGAGAGGTTTTGTAGCTATATGGTAATGGCTACCAGCATC